>CAIGQZ010000320.1:2537274-2557048 GCA_903798205.1 Danio tinwini | reverse complement strand
TGTGTGTGTGTGTGTGTGTGTGTGTGTGTGTGTGTGTGTGTGTGTGTAGGAGCCGCAGGCTACATGATTAGCGTTGTACAGGAATGTGCAGAATTGGCGCATCTAAAAAGCGCATCTCTTGTTGAAAGCAGCTGCTGCAGACTCATGGAAACATTGACCACATTTACATGTTTATCAGTTTAAATATTATAAAAACTCATATGCACATATGTATGTTCACGAACATAAAACATTATCAACAACAAACCTTTTTACCAGAACAATGGAGTAGTTATTTTGGAATCTAGATGTAATAAATATTAAACACTGTTATTTACAATAATATTAACAATTCATATTAATACTGGAGGTGGGGCGACTGCTGGGGTCTCTACAGGTAAAATTTATCACAATTTTTGGACTGCAATGAAACAAAAATGTTGGTCATGCTTTATATTAAGGTACAATTCTCGCTATTAACTAAAACCTTTAGCTCAATGAACTACTAATATGCTGCTTATTAATAATAGTTAGTAAGGTAGTAGGGGAGTTTATGTATTGGGTAGGGTGAAGTAAGCATAGTTTGATCTTACTTTATAAGTGCTAATAAATAGCCAATATCTTAATAATAAGCAGATAATAAGCCAGTAGTTAATTGTGGGAATTTCTACATAAACTAAAGTGTTACCAAAATTTTCAATGTGAAGTTGCTAGTAAATTCAAAATCAATTGCTTAGAAATCAGGTAACACAATAAATAAATATAAAATTCTGAAGTCTGAAACAGCTGAACTAGTATTTCCTTGTAAAGCATACCCCAGTCATAACCTTTCAGCACTTTGTGCCACTTTAAATTCCCTCACTTTGCCCCCCCCCCCCCCCCCCCCCCCATAATGGGGTTGTTCACTCAAGTCTCTTCACATACTTTTCCACTTCAGTATGCATATCAGGCAGGCCAAAATCACTGTCAGCCAGCAGAGATCGTAATGATATCAGAGTATTCACTTCTAAAACCACCAGAGGGCAGTGCCTCCCAAAACTGCTTGTACTTCAAAAGAGGTCACACAGTTATGTGTTAAATACTCTTATTAAACAGAGCAAAGCAATCAAGTATGAACCCAAGCAGGTCAGAGCAGTGCGTCTTTTGAATAGAGAGCAGAATAAAGCACTAATGACATAATTAAGGACGATACATACAGTACTAGAGACAGAAGATGCCCTCCGGCTGTCATGCACAGAAAAGTACATCCTGTACCGACGAATGTTTGCTTCAAAGAGCATTTTTACAATAACTCAACCTTTTATGTAGCTCTTGAACTGACCTTCAACTACGCACATTCAAGACAACTTTTTACAAGTCTTCAGATGCCTGAAAGGCTATTAATTTACCTGATTTTAAAGCTGAAGACTCTTTATAAAAGGCCTGTTTTCAATTCTGACTGTCAAAATATAATTTTGTGCATGAACCGCATCTTTAATATTTGCGCCAAGCATGTGCAGGGAAGCCAAACCTTTGGTCTAACAGTTGGTCTAATGAAAAATGCCAGTTGCTATAAAAAATATCAGACAGGCTGTTCGGATTCTGCCCTTGTTTAGTCATGCTGCATACACTCATACGTCCGTTATTCAGTGTGACACTCTGAATAACATTACACCTATTACTCTCTAGCATGACCGCAATATGTTTTGACAGATATTTAAATGATACAAAAGCTCATTACTAATGCAGGAGGTACAAACCCAAGAGAATGGCTTCTATGTGTGAATGCAGAAGTGTTTTAAACCTGTCTGTGTGTTTGGTGTTGCATCATAACATTATACCACTGACATCTTTGTTGCATAGTTAAAAACATTTGCATCAGAAAGCCATAAAAGATAACTTTGTTTGGGGTTGTGATCTAATATTAGCCATAAAAGCATTTATATTTAAATGCACACTTGAATATTTGATGTGTTTTGGCTACTTTTACAGTGTATTTCTTTTTTAAATAGTACAATTCAGAGCCCACTAATACAAACCCTGGCTTGCTGCATTATGTACTATTATGCAATTGTTATGCAAGCTGTGATTCAAGCACAATATATTAAGGGTAATATTTTAGGTACGCATTTTACGTTGCATTACATCACCCATATTTTCATGCTGTTTATTGACTGTAGCTCCTATTTGATTTTTAGAAAGCATTGCAGATTGAAAGGGTTTTGTTGGACAGTTTTTAATCCTAAAAGCATGCAATTTGATTATGCATTTAGTCTTAAAAAGTTTGGTTGTAATATATTGCAATATCATCCACTAATACTAATTTAGCATGCTACATTATGCAATATCCCACAGTTAGTATGCAAAGAGTGAGGTATGCTATTTTAATGCATACTTAGAAATGACATTATTTTAAGGTACCTTAGTCATTTTTTGCAAATACTAAAACTAATCTGTCATGGTGTAGTTTGTACGTTTGCGCAGTTAGTATGCAAATAGTGATGTATGTAAGGTTATTAAGGCATGTGTTTTATGACACTATTATTAAAGCATACTTGTAAATAGTAAATAGCTTTCTAGAAGTGCTAGGGTGATTTTAACGTATAATAATACTAATCTGTCATGCTGTATAGAATGTACTTTTTCACAGTTAGTAGTATGCAAAGTGTGATTAATACAAAGTCATATTTAAGCCATGATTTATGACACTATTTTAATGCACACTTGGAAATAGTATGCTTTTAAGTTACTCAATTAATTTAAAACTAATCTTTAAACAATTTTACAGTTAGTATGCAAAGAGTATTCATGAAACCTACATTTTATAAAACACCATGTGTGAGTTGTTTTTTTTTCATGCTGTTTACTGACTATTTGATTCCTAATAAAGTGCAACACTGCAGGTTGATAGCTTTATTTGGGACTGTAGGTAGTATTAGCCCTAAAAACAATGCATTCTTGAAAATAGCATGCATTTAGGCTAATATTAATCTAGCATACTACATATTGCACAGTTAATCTACAGATACTAATGCTAATATTATACGTTTGCATAGTTAGTATGCAAATAGTGATTTATGCAAGGTTATTAAGGCATGTGTTTTATGACACTATTTTAAAGCATACTTATAAATAGTATGCTTTTAAATTAGCTGAGTGATTTTAACATATACTAATATGTCATGCTATATAGAATGTACTTTTTTCACAGTTAGTAGTATTCAAAGTGTAAATAACGCAAAGTCATATTTAAGACATGTTTTATGACACTATTTTAATGCACACTTGGAAATAGTATGCTTTAAAGCTACTTGAGTCATTTAATACTAATCTGGAAACACTCTTCCAAAGTGCGTATGCAAAGAGTGATTCATGAAACACATTTTATAATAAAATTCACTTGTTTTTTTAATGCTGTTTACTGACTATTTGATTTCTAATAGAAAGTGCAGCACTGCAGGTTAAAATAGCTTTATTTGGGTCTAGGGATCAACGATTATTTTGGTTGTATGATTATAGTCTTAAGGAATAGTCACAGTTATCACGATTATTATGCATTCATGAATTTCAAAACACTACTAGAAAACTTTAGAAAATTAATTATTTTAAAGTGTTATTTACTGCTACTCAGTAACCAAATAATACAGCACATAATAATAATAAAAACAATAATCCATATGTCTTTGAACTTAAATGTAAGTGAAAATTTGTTTTGGCAATAATTGTACACTGAAAATAAATGACAGAACAATAAATAAATAATAGTATTTGTCTAATGTAAATCTAAGCCACATATTAGCTAAAGCTTTCCCTTTTAAAGAGAACAAATGTAGTCAAAGGCTGCTGAAAGACATTGTTTGGTATTTTCTTTTGTATTTTTTCTCTTTAGAGTAGAAATGTGTATACTCCATGCAAAATATGAAGCTGAACAGTCAGTTCTTGTCACGTTACTTGCGGTGCGCTTGCTGCATTCTTTTAATGCATGCCACGCCTCCATTGTAAATAACAAACTTGCGAGCGCAAAAGATGGGATATGCGAATGGCCCTTAGTTAACAACCTCAGCCGTAGTCAAAATCAGCCTTAGTGTTTGTACATATTGTGTACAAGCTCGGAACTTTAAACCAGAGTACAGTTGACATAAATTTAAGTTGCAGCAGTTTTGTTCCCTGCAGGAACTCAGTGTTGAGAAGCCCTTACAATTAATTAGCCATGATGAATTAAAGCGTGGTTAATAGTGAAATCGGTTAATTGTTGCATCCTTATTTAGGTCTGTGGGCAGTATTAGCCCTAAATTCAAAACATTCTTGAACATAGCATGCATTTAGGCTGAAGAAAGTACTAGGTCAAATAGGTACATGGGTTAAGGTTTACACAGTTTTTAAGGACAGTTTTACCACAGTAATTATGTAATGACTGATAAGTGTATTTGTACATGCGAGGTAGGAATGTAAAATAGAGTGCCACAGTTGCATTTCATGTTAGTGCAATTCTTAGAAAGAACGAATGTAGCGGATTGAAAAAGCTTTTTGCGTTCTGGTGGATAAAAACAGCACTAATTCTGTTCCTTCGTTCCCAGCACGCAACGTTCATTTCCCTAGAAAGTGTTAAAACAACTTTTTTGTCAGCAAGTCAACCAGCATTCCCTGGATAGAGAGTTAATGGTAGTTGATTTACATATAGGGCAGACTGCTCGGGAATACATCCCTCTGGAGTGCCTGAGAGTGCGGTTTACATGCAAGCCGACGTGTCCGGCTGAACCAAATGGCCTGTTTGAAACCGCAGTCATGTACAATGAGAACCATTCCTCTAAAGACTTGAAAAGCTTGTTGTCTCTGAAGGATCCAAGCACATTGTCATTGAATAGTGTACAGTGCATCTCTCTCTCTCTCTCTGTGTGTGTGTGTAAAGCTCTGAGCAGATTGGCAGGCAGATGTTCATTATAGTGTTGAAGGAGGTAACAGATTGTACTTCCTCAGAGTCTATTTAATTAATGCTTCTTAAACACACATCTGGGCGGCATTTACTACGCACAGAAAGGTCTGAAAATCAGAGACTGCCCTGAAGATCACAGTATCCACAAAAGTAATGCGGCACAGACATTTTTAACATTAATAATAAGAATTTTTGCTTGCAAATGAGCTAATTAGAATGATTTCAGAAGGATCACACTGCAGCAATGATGTTAAAAAGTCAGCATCACAGGAACACAGTTCATTTGAAAATATTGTAAAAATAAGTATGTCTAAGTAATTTCACTTCACTTTTGATAAAATATATATGGAGCTTTAGTGATCATATGAGACAAAAACATTAATGAATCATTGTATTGCCCTTCCCAACCCCCAAATTTAAACAATAATGGGATATAATATATTTTAATGTTGCAATCAATTATAGTAATGTACTTGAACTTATAATTCGCTTAAGTAATTTGTATACTTGTAATTTGTAATTATATCAAATGAACTTCTATTTAAATATTTTCACTAAAAAGCAAGAATAGTATATGCATGATTTAATTCTTTTTTGTATGCTTAAGTAATTGAGTAATTGAGTCTCTTGAAGGATTTCTGAGGGAAAAAAAGCTTCAAACTGAGTGATTTTCTTGCATGATTTACACAACACTGAAGATGCAAGAAACAAGGTCATAAAAACACTGAAAAAATATGCCATAAAGTTAAATATGCCATAAAATATGTTCTTGAACATTACGAAAAAACAATGAACTTCTAAGAATACTATTACTCTCACAGTTTTGCCTTTTTCTTTCTCTCTTCTTCTCCACAACAGATGTCTTGCAATCCTGTCTGTCTTCTATTCTCTATATGTATAATAAATGACTGCTGTTCCAGGCTGAGGATGCGTTAAGTATCTGTGAAAAGATATTCAGCACTGCTTTTTCTGTAAAGCTCTATTCAGGCTCTCGGCGGCCATGTGAGATGCACAAGCCTTAACATTTTCCAGAAGAGTATCCCATGTGCCACTATTCAGATCTGACACTCAGACGTGTAGTACTACATGTACTGTCACAGTAAGATGAAGAGTTTAATTATAGCAGAAAGTGTGTTCAAATAGTGTACTTCACTGTTTCGCAATACCGCTGGGAAACAAGTTATGTCATAAGCACACTACAATTCAAACAGTTAACAGTGCATTAACACTTTGAAGTATTTATTAAATGTATTGCAAATTATCATGTTTTTGAGTTAAAAACAGTACTAAAGTACTAAAGTAATTAAATAAAACAAAATGAAATGTAATTTTAAAAATATGTAAGTTATACAAATGTGTAAATTTAGTGAATTCACTGTTAAAATGATGACAAAAAGTAATGACAACAAATGTTTTCATGTTACTTTAGCTTATTTTAATAAAGGTTTCTAGGTTTCAACTTTTTTTTTTTTTTAGTTTAGCTTAATATTTTAGTCAGTTTGATTGGGACGACCAGAAAAGTTCATTTTATTTGCAGTGCAGTAAAATAATATACTTTTATTTGACCTTTGAGGAAAATACCTATCTAAATAAATAAAAAAGCTACAATTAACAGTGTATGCTTATGGGAGATCCTCAGAAGTATAAAGTAGGTATACAAATCTGATGTCTGCGTGTGGAGCTGTGGGAAAGTTTTGTTCACCGTTACAGCAAAATAAATACTCTTTAGTTAATAAAATCCTGTCTAATGAGTTTCCTGAGAACATCAGATCTCACAAACCCTCCGCAGGGTGAAATACGCAGTCAGCACCACACACACACACACACACACACACAATGTCACAATGCCATTTAATTAGATTGGAAAGAGCACAGGAGGGAAAGAGGAATTCATAAAAATAGGAGATCACTACAGAAATATGCCCTAAATACACACAAGCAGCTTTGCTTATTTAAAGTAATACTATATAGTTTTTTTATTAATCAAATGATAATACTTCAGGCTAACCTAACTAGAAAACCTTGCACTTTAGAATAAAAATTACCCAGTGGTATATGTGATCAATCATTGGCATATTTTTCTTTCTGTGAATTTTAGTCAGGGAAGTAATTTTTATTATTACACAGCTCTGAGCGAAATGCATTGTGCACTGTACTGTTGTGTACTAAGTTGTCAATCATTCAACTGATGCAACACTGAAAGTATGTCATCCCATAGCTTTCTCTTGTGGAAAGTAGATGTGACATAGAACCTTGAGATTGTACAACTTACTGAACAACCTGTATACACGTAATGTTTAATTTAGATACAGTATTAATCTGTTTTACAGACTGTCCCATTCACGCTGCAGCTCATGTTAGAGGTCAGCAAGCATCCTAGCCTGGGTTTATATCAGGATCCCAAGAAACAGGAATGAGTATAAAACTGATTGTGACATTTGATAGATATGCAAATGAGAGACTTTTAACTTTAAACTCTACACAGTTAAAATGATCTGTAGCTATTCAGGGTTTCTGTCCTTGCTAAGCAGTTGCTGGTGTTTAGGGTGGTTCCTAGGTAGTTGCTAGGTTGTTAATGAGTTTGTCAATATTTTCTAGGTTGCTTTACTACAGTTGCAGCATCTAAAGATAGTGTTCAGATAGTTTATTTCGAGACACTTTTTAGGCTTTGTTTATAAAATGATCATTTTATTGATAATGTTGTTGTTGGGCAGTAATTACAGTGTTTTCTCTGCATGTGTATTCTTTTGTGCAAGTCTGTATGTGTATAATAAAACAATTATATGGGGAAAACATTGAAGTAGTTTGCCATTTTTACCCTTTTGCTTAATATATTAATTTACAGGGGTGTCAAACTCAGTTTCTCTAGGGCTGCAGCTTTGCTCAGTTTAGCTTTAGTTTTAATTAAACACACCTGATTACACTAATGAAGTCCTTCAGGCTTGTTTAGAACCTACAGGTAAGTGTGTTGAAGCAGGCTTGGAACTAGACTCTGCAGGGCACCCCTGGTCTGTAGGGACCTTTAAACTAAATAAAACATTTTATATAAAGTTGAAGACAATATTATTACTTAATTATGTTTCAACAAGAGTTGGGATATTATATACAGTATATTCTATTATGTCTTTCTTCTGGAGAAATGTTCATTTATTTTAAGCTTGGCTTGAAATAAAAAATAAAAATCAAACTGCTGCAGTCAATATTGTTGTCCCCATTAGGAAATATTCTTTCTATAATAATTTTCCTTTCACCTAATTACAATAATATTGGCTAATATAAATGTTAACAATGATAAATATTAAATATTTCAATGAAGTACATACAAAGTAAAGTTAACTACAGAGTACCAAATGCATTTCTCAGTATTAAAAGCAGTGACAGAAATGGTTTCACATATTTAGCAAACAGTAAAACCAAGCAAATACATTTGTGTGTGTGTGTGTGTGTGTGTGTGTTTGTGTGTGTGTGTGTGTGTGTGTGAGTGTGTGTGTTTGTGTGTGTGTATGTTGTGCAGTTTTCACATATGTAAAAGTTCACAAAGAGCAACATAACACAGCACCAAGAACAACAAATCAGATGCACTCTTTTCACTTATGTGGCAAGACAACAGAGAAGTGACCTGGAAACACTGGCTCTGTTTTGCACTATCTATCTGATTATGCAAGATGGCATGAAAACACACAGACAGCCTCACAGGGTAAAAAAAAAACCCTGCTTCATATATACATGTAATAACATTTATTTGGTTCCATCATTCAGCTTTCATTTTCCCGCTTGGCTTGTGATACTTTCAACAAGGTACGTGGGATGGAAGATAACGCATCAATTGACCTGCAAACAGATTGGCCAGAGTAGAGGAGGAGGAGCCAGAGAGAGAGAGAGAGAGAGAGAGAGAGAGAGATGAACGGATGAAGGTAGGAGGATGCAGAGAGAGGGACAGAGCTCTAGTTGGGATGGGAAGAGCCGGGAGAGACGATCTCTAATAATAGCACTGCAGGGAAGTGAGAGCGTGCAGAGCAAAAAGTGGTACATGCAGCAAAGCGAATCATGCCAGAGAAAGAGTGCGATGGAGGAAGAGCGGCGAAAGTTAAAAGCACATGCTCTGCATTTCCACATGCACAATAGAAACGGCGGAGAGGAGAAGAAGACAAATAGGAAGCACAGGGAGAAATACTTACTCAGTGCAGAGGAATTACGGTTGGACAATTACCTGGACAGTTAGAGTGCTGATTTACGAGTGTTTATGTGACTCTTTTTCAATGGCAACTTTGAACACGTGTTAAATTTTGACGTGTGTAAAACATGCCCTCCGTTCGGCCTTTATCTGATGATGCAGAGGTGTGAGAGCCACGAATCTGAGGTCCAGCGGAGTCCCTCATTGGACAGCACAGAGTCAGAATTCACCCGTGCAGCCCGACGGGGTCACCGCCTGGCTGTGGGGGCCTATTACGGCTCCCGGGGCTCAAATGTTAAAGATCAACCAGCGCCGAGTGACAGAGCTGTGGTTGCGGTCCCTCCGGGAGGGAAACCTCAGGATAAACGCGTGTCTGGCAGAGGGAAGTACGTTGTGTTTTACTTGGACTTATCGTTTGTGTTGCTTTTAGAGTTTGAGAAGCTGAAGATGGCTCGTGGATGCCTGTGCTGTGTCAAATACATGATGTTCCTCTTCAATCTGCTGTTCTGGGTGAGTATCAAACTACTGCATAAATTCTCCACAGTCACTTATTGTTAAAATGTTAAAAGTTTAATGTGAGACTGCTATTAAGTGCTGCTGTAACAAGTGAACCTCATGTTTCTGTGGGATATTGAAAGCAGAGTAAAAAGCACTGTTGGATTGCTGTTTTTATTGCTCATACTATGGATTTGTCCAAAAGTATTAAATACTCTAAAGTATTAAATACTCTATATTATAGTTTGCTAAGAATCTTGACTTGAAATTTCCAGCCTGTAGATTAAGCGACAATTAACACATAGACTTACACTGAAATAGTTACAGCATGAGACCTGTGCAAATGTGCTAGTAAGTGCCACAACACCATATTAGCGACCAAAGAGAATACAATAAAACACTCAGACTAAGTAACCACCTTAGAAACCGCTTACAACACCCCAGAATTCTGGTGCTAAATAACCATGTAGTAACACGCTGAATTACCCAGAACATTTAAGTAACTGCATAGCAGTGTCCTGGAAACCACATACAACACCCTAGATTTGTGAGCCAAACAACACCCTAGAAACCACATAGTTACAATCTAAAACACTTAAAAGACCCAAGTAACTACATGGAAACCACCTGCAAAACCCTAGAATTGTGAGTCAAACGACACCCTAGCAACCACACTAGTAACACTCTAAAACACTTGGAACATTCAAGTAACCACGCAGCAACACCCTGAAAACCATCTACCACATCTTAGCATTGTGAGCCAAACCCCCTATAGTAACACTATAAAACACCAAGTAACCACATAGCAACACCCTGGAAACCACACACACCATCCTAAAATTGTGAGCTAAACAACACCATAGCAACCACTTGGTAACACTCTAAAACACTCAGATCATCCAGGTAATTACATGACAACACTCTAAAAATAATACAATGATCAATAATTGTGCTGCTAAATGACACCTCATCTAGATAGTAATATACTAATACATTAAAAACGCCAAAGTTACCACGTAACAACACCCTAGAATTGTGGTGGCAGACCTAGCAACCATGTAGACACCAAAAGACACCCATAAAACCCAAGTAATCACAAAGCAACTCTTTGGCAACCATGTAGATGTGATAATAAAATGTGTGATGTGGTAAAATGTGTATATTGTTAATATATACTGTTTTTTTTTTTCCAAAATCAGGAAAATAAAAGGAAATATAAAAGTATAAAATGTATATAAACATAATATGCGGTGCTTAACACACATAGACTTTACTTAGGCAGGTATAATAACGGCCGTCCATATATTTTTGGTAACATTTATTTTTTTTATTATTATCATCCTTATTATCATATTATCACCCACTTTTTTGTATCCCCCAATAGCCAAACATCTGCCATCGATTAACTCTCACATGTTTCCTACTTCTCGTTGTGTGTTCCGGAAGTGGTGTTAGTGAGGCCAGCAGGGGGTGCCCAACCTGCGGCCTGTGTGGGTCCTAATGCCCCAGTATAGTGACGGGGACTCTATACTGCTCAGTGAGCGCCGTCTTTCGGGTGAGACATTAAACCAAGGTCCTGACTCTCTGTGGTCATTACAAATTCCAGAGATGTTTTTCGAAAAAGAGTAGGGGTTTAACCCCGGCATCCTGGCCAAATCTGCCCTCTGGCCTCTGTCCATCATGGCCTCCTAACCATCCCCATATCATAATTGGCTTCATCACTCTGTCTCCTCTCCACCAATCAGCTGGTGTGCGGTCTGGCACAAAATGGCTGCTGTCGCGTCATCCAGGTGGATGCTGCATTCTAATGGTGGATGAGGAGATTCCCACCTATGTGTAAAAGCGCTTTGAGTGCCCAGAAAAGCGCTATATAAATGTAAGAAATTATTATTATTATTATTATTATTAATTATTTGATCTAAACGACACAGATTAACTTTTTACTCAGAAAGGAAAAATTACATCTAAACTGGCTGCAAAATATATGTACACCGTTAGAAATGGTTAATTAACTCATTTGCCTTATTTAAATAATCTACACTTTTTTCATTCTTGTAATTATTATACTTTTTAGATTTCCTTTATGTCGTTAATTTCTCATTTGCTGTATATATTTGATGATATTTTGATGATGTTGATATATTATATATTTTTTACATATTTAACATGCTTTGGAAATAGTGTACAAAATTTCAGCAGCAGATTTTACCTGTCAGTGGGTGCACATGGCTGCTGAATAGAATAAAAGTAAAACAAAAAGCTCTTAAGAAAAAAGATCTCAAAAAGCCTACACAGCTGCCTCTGGTGGATTCGCAAAAACTGAAAAAAATGTTCCGTCTGGGATGTATTTGGCACTCTCTAGAAATGTATATAGCGGTATGTTTTCAGAATGATAGTTGTCTAAAATTGTGTGTGAAGGTTGCATTAAACAGTCATTAAACATCACAGTCATTACAAACAACTGAAAAAAACAAGGAAATATGGAAATGTGTCTTTCAGAAATTGATATGAAATGGTATTTTCCATCTGAATTTGCACATATGCCCTTTAATTTTTTTAATGCAAATTATTTACTTGTTTAGAAAAAATTGAAAATCCACTTAGCTTAGAAAGGAGTTTGTATGAGCATGATCCTCCTGATAGTAACTGTAGTATTTTGAATGTCATGAATGTGTGTGTGTGTGTGTGTGTGTGTGTGTGTGTGTGTGTGTGTGTGTGCGTGTGCGTGTGTGTGTGCTGCATTGAGAGGGAAGGAGGTTCATCATGAGGTGTTAAATGCTCTCAGATCAAAGGCATTAATCCATATTCATATGAAGCAGAGCACTCAAAAAGACCCCCTCCCCCTTTTTTTTCTTTCCTCTCGCTCTCATTCTAACTTCTCTTATAGGCTCACAGTTTAAGTTTTCAGCCATCTCTGTCTTGTTGTTGTTGTTGTGTATACGCAACAGGAAGTCTGTGTGTCAGATTACGGTTATGCGAGTTTTGAGATTTCACTCGTTTGATCTGCTGTGGATGTGTTGTTATTTGTTTGATTCTGAGCGGATTTAATGACGGAAGCACCAAATCACATGCAGGAAACTTGAGAAAGAAAAAAGAAACCTTCCGACTGATCTGAAATCTCCTGCTGCAAACACATACACCCACATATACATCCATATATGTAAAAGAGGGAACATAAAAGAATAAAGAAATTATGGAAGATTGCAAAAGCCTGGAGATTTAACACTGCACACTTTAAGCAGCGGGGCGGAGAGGAAATAAAAGAGAGAGAGGAGAGTGATAGAAAGAAAGATAAAAGTGATTTGAAAAGGAGACACAGAAAGCTTTAGATAGAATTACCTTGAGATGAAGCAGTTTGTTAAAGCAGTTTGGTTTGCTGGAATTTAATATTGAAGTTCTTTTTTTTCCACTGAAGAGAAATGAGTTTTCTATTCTGAATTACAAGGTTTACAGAGGAGTTCGGTAAAGCATTTTCATAGCATAAAACAAAAACCCTTGATCTCTCTCTGCTTTATTTCTGCATTCAGTGCATTTTATTATATTTTCGCTATAAGAATGTAAATGGGGTGCTAATGATGTTTCTGAGTGGAGTTGAGGAGGTGTTTTAGGTCACTGGTAATCTATATTTCATGTGTTTGACATTACTGAGCCTGATGGCGCTCTGCTTTATGTTTAATACATGAGTCAGAAAGTTAAGGCCAGACTCTCTTCGCAAGGTCACAAACACACAGTACACTCATTAGTGTGTGTGAGGTCAGTTAAGTATGTGTAGTCTGATATTAACATAAATGACTGAATCACCTTCTCTATCTTGTTGTTGCTTATTTTAATACTCAACAGCGCTATCTACATTTATTAGAATATTCTTTTCTTTCTTTTGCATCTTTTTTGCCTTTTTTATTCTTTCCTGTCCTTTCTTACCTTTCCATAATTAAATTTCCTGTCCTATTTTTCTTTTCCAGTCCTTTTTATTGATTTCTTACTTTTCTTTTTAATTACCTCTGCTATTATTTTTGATGTGCTGTCTTTTCCATTACCTTTCTTGCCGTTTATTTGTCAGTACCTATATCTTTTAACTTCCCACCTATCTATTCTTTTTGTCCTTTCATTTCCTTTTGAATGTTTTAAACAATTTCTTTCCTTTTTGTTTGTTTTCCTTTACCTTTTGAGATGGTAAAGCTAATTTTTCTTCCTGTTATTTTCTTTTAATTTTCTGTTTCCTTTGCTATCTTTTTTGTCCTTCCCTTTTCAGTTTGGTCATATCCTCTTTTTCTTATCCCTTTGTCTTTTTTCTTTTGTTCTTTTCCAGTCCTTTTCTTCTTCTGTCTTTTTATAGTATTAGTATTCTTCTTTATGTTATTTTGTATTTTCATATTCTTTATTCTCTTTCTTGTTTTCTTTTAGTTTTTTAATTTCCTTTCAATTCCCTATGTTTTTTCATCTTGCTTTCCTTTCATTTATTTTCCGTTTACATTTTCATCTTCTTTTTCTTCCTTTCCTTTCATTCTTCATCTTCCATTCCTTTCCTTCTTCATCTTCATTTCCTTCTTCGTCTTCCTTTCCTTCTTCATTCCTTTCTTTTGCTTTAATTTCCTTCCTATTTATAATTTAGTTTTTTGTTCATCTTCCTTTTCTTTTCTTTCCTTTACTTTCATTTCCTTCATCTCCCTTTTCTTTATTTTTTCCTCCCCCATTTTTCCTTTCATTTACTTTCTTTTTTTATCTTCTTTTCCTTCCTTCCTTTTTCTTCATATCCATTTCCTCCTGCATCTTTCTCTCCTTCATCATCATTTTGTTTCTTTTTCAGCTTCATTTCCTTTCATTTAATTTCTTTCTTTATCTTTCCTTTCATTGAAATTTAATTTCTTGTTCATATTTCTTTCCTTTCCTTTCCTTTCTTTCCTTCTTCATCTTCCTTTCCTTCTTCCTTTCTTTTCATTTATTTAATTTTCTGTCCTTCCTTTTCATCGTAATTTAGTTTTTTTCATCTTCCTTTCCTTTCCTTTCCTTTCCTTCATCTTCATTTCCTTTCATTTCCTTTCCTTCTACATTGTTCCTTTCATTTTCTTTCTTTTTTCATCTTCTTTTCCTTACTTTCCCTTCCTTCTTCATCTTTCCTTTTCTGTCCTTTCCTTTCCCCTTATCTGCGTCTTCATTTCCTTTCATTCTTCTTCTTTCCTTTCATTTCCTTTCCTTTTTCATCTTCTTTTCCTTCCTTACCTTTCCTTGCATTTCTCCCCTTCCTTTGCTTTCCTTCATCTTCCTTTCATCCTACAGCTTTCCTTCTTCATCTTCCTTTATTTTCCATTGTAATGTTATTCCTTTTCAGCTTGCTTTGCTGTCATTTCCTTCTTCATCTTTCCTTTCATTTATTTCCTTTCCGTCTTTTTCATTGTAATTTCATTTCTTGTTCATCTTTCTTTTATTTCATTTTATTCTTCATCTTCATTTCCTTCTTACTTTCCTTTCCTTCCATCATATTTTCATTTTCCTCTTCCTGTCCTTCGTCATCTTTCCTTCTCTTTTCTTCCCTTCCCTGCCCTACTCTTCCATTTCTCTCTTTTGCGTAAGTTCTTTGTATTTTCTCCTACTTCCCTTCATGTCCTCTCCTTGTTCTTCTCTCCACACCCCTTGATTGTGTTCATTGTGCTGCTTCAGACCCATAATCTATTGAAGTTGTGCCTCAGTCTGCATGTGTTTGAATGCATCACACTGTAAAGAACAACCTTTCGAACAAACAGTCCCCCAGTTTGAAATGCAGGATTAGATTAAGAACAAACCCATTATGAAGGATTTTCCAAAGGCAGAGAGAATAGATTCAATTCAATTTGTTTGTTTGTGTGTGTGTGTGTGTGTGTGTGTGTGTGTGTGTGTCTTCATTGTGATAGTGCATTGTGAATACCAACATTTGGGTTAAAAGCTGTTTAATATACAGCACTGTCTGTCTGCTTCTCTGGACAGAGCTGTTTATGCTTTTCTTCTGTTATTTTCTCGTTTGTGTGCACTTTGACTTTTTTCTTGCTTGCGTTTACTGCCTAATTATTTCCTCTCAGAGTTGTTTATTACTGTGCCATACTTTTCATTTTCATGGTTTTTAATGTTTTCATCTTCTTTAACCTATTTTTTTTGCACTTGCTGCTTGCTTTCTCTCTCTCTCTCTCTCTCTCTCTCTCTCTGTCTCTCTCACTCACTCACAGACACCTGTTTTATCTCGTATTTTTCACACTCATCATTTTCCAAGCGTAAGGATTCTGTCTCATTTCCGATTCTCCGTGGTTCTCAGAGTGCATGATGGGTATTTTCTCCAGGGAACTGAATGACACAGCTTTTCACCTTCAGTTACACTCAAAGAGGAGTGTGTGGGGAGCCAGACCATCTCACTGTAGGGCATATCTCGCAGTGACACACCAAATGTGCGGGAGGATTAACGGAGAACATCTTGGCCTGCTAAAATGTCTAATTAAAACCCTTTAAAAATATCTCTTTCATAGTATGTGGATACTTGAAATTTATTATAAGTTAGAATAATTATAATTACAGAGTAATAGTGTTGTGATGCCTAATTTAACTTAAAGCATTTAAGCATTTATTTATTTTAGTTCTTAATCATTTTAGTTTATTGATATGATTTAATATTTATTTTTGAGTTTTAGACAATATTGCATAGAAGAAATTACAACTCCTACAACATTATTTTTATATTTTAGTTCAGTTTAATTTAATTTTTTATAGAATTTAATGTTATCAGGACGCTAAAAAAGGAAGTGCCGATCCAAATGTAGGGTTTATTTAACAGAATGGTCAGGCAAGCAATGGTCAATACAGGAACAAACAGATGTATATGGGCAATCAAACACAGAAAGGCAAGGCAAAGGAAAATGCATCGTAATGTCACACACAGTTAATCAAGACTCAGCAAAGATGCGTGTCTGTGTGCTGTTAAAATAGTCCTGTAATCAGCCCATGAGCAGCTTCAGATGTGAGTGAGTGTAATCTACTGAATGAGGAACAGGTGCGTGTGAGCGGTGTTTGACTGGAACTTGTAGTCCATATAATGGTGGATTTGTAGTTCTACGGCAATCTGCGTGTTTACCAGCAATCTGCCAGGATTAGATCGCTAATCGCTAGATCAACAATTATATTTGTTTAGTAAAAATTTTCTTTTTTTAATTGCATATAATCTTTTTATATTAATTATTATACAATTTTTATACAGTTAATATATTTTATTAATTAATTGTATTTAAAACAATTGGTTTTATTTATTATTTATTTGATTTTATAATTGTTTGATGTTATTTGCTAGACAAAATTGCACAGAATTTTAATATTGCCTTACGTTCCTACTCAAAATGAACCAGACAGCATGACAAATGTTTTACTTTGTCCTACTGAAAAACTATTTACAAATGTGAACCTTAAAATGGTTTACCTATTAGTGCATAACAAACTTGCATTTCTGACATTTTGCAGTCATTCAGAAAAGAACCCTATAAATTAAACTCTCCTCCATACAAATTGCAAACACGCATCTTCTCCCACAGCATATTCTCATTTATTATTTGGAGCTGGTCCAGGTGTATTAGCTAACTTTCTCCTTCTGCCTATAGCCTTTAGCAGACTGGCCTACTTTTACATTTCGGTTACCTGAGCATGAAATTACAAGAGTTTCTCCCTGTACGAAATGCGAACAAGCAGACCTTCAGTCCAGACACACACACAGAATTCACACTCGAATACTCAACAACAACCTTTATTGCAGTGCCATTAGCATTTATATTGGTCTCAGAGCTGACCCAGGTATCATTTACTTGGTTAGGTATGCGCACACCAGTAACTATAACTTACCTTGAGTGAGCTGAGTCCTCAAAGTGGCCCTCGAGTGCTTCAGGGATGGAGTTGCTCTAGTCCTTAATAACATGTAAAAGCCTGACGAAACACTGTCGAACTGAATAGTTGTGTGTGTTTGAGGTTTGATTCATAATGCATGAGTTTCTGTGTGTTTAGTAATGTCTCTCTGTGTGTGTTTGTCCTCAGCTGTCGGGATGTGGGTTGTTGGGTGTGGGCATCTGGCTGTCCGTTTCGCAGGGCAGCTTTGCCACTTTCTCCCCCTCCTTCCCCTCGCTCTCAGCCGCCAATCTGGTCATTACCTTGGGCTCCGTCGTCATGGTAACGGGCTTTCTGGGATGCCTTGGTGCCATTAAGGAGAACAAGTGCCTGTTGCTGAGTGTAAGTCCATGCCTACAAGTCCCATAATGCTTAATGAATTAGTTATTTGCGTAATTCTGGGTTATAAGCAGGGCCAGACAGAATCTGCTATGTGCTATTGCTGCACAGAAGTTTGTATAAAATCTTTGGATTTATGCTGGATGATATTGAAAGTATGGTAACTTAAAGCTGAAACACATAAATAAAAAACTTTAACATTTTTTTAAATTTAAGGTTTACAATGCAAATCCAATTAGAAATACTTGTTTGGTAAACAAAGTAATTCTCTCATATATTATATCTACTAAAAGACAGAAAATATTATTTTACAAAACAATATTTTACCTAAATCATAAACATTTGCACAGTATTCAGTAATGTTGTTCAAATTAATATAAAAACGGATTAAATATATATTTGCACACATTTTCATAAGTAAATAATTATTTAATTCTATTCAAGTGTATTTGTATAGCTTTTTTTTTACCATAATTATTGTTGCAAAGCAGCTTTACAAAAGGTGCACATTAATGTCTTAAAATCAAATTTAATTAAAGTTGCAATCAAATATAAGTTATTATATATAAACGTAATTATCCTGCAGTTTTATAGCAGATAGGTGATGACTATACTGTAAAACCCCAAAAGCTAAGATAACTCAAATCATTTGAGGAAATCGATTGCAACAAACCATTTAAGTTCAAAAACTAATCCTAATGAGTACTGTGAACTTAATCCATTTGAGTAAATGAAGCAATTTGAGCACAGTAAAACCCAATACATGAAGAGAACTTAAACCAACTGAGTACTGTAAAACCCAATAAGTTAAAGCAACTCAAACCATTTGAGGAAACCGATTGCTACTAACCATTTAAGTTAAAAAACTAATCTATATGAGTACTGTGAACTTACTCCATTAAAGTTGAAGTTATGATGTATTTAATTAACTTGTTACCTTCAACACAGTTCAAAACTATTTTCAAATGAGTAGAATTAACTTTCAGTCAATTTTAAGTTAATGACACTCATTTCATTTGATAAAGTTGACTGTTGGGTTTTACAGTGTATGTGTACATGTTTAATGAAATGAATTAGAATGGGCCAAAATATTGGAAATTTATGGGCGCAGATTTTTTTGTGGGTTTGGTTATCATGTTATGAATTGTCTTGTAGTGAAATTTGTGAATTTTTTGTTTTAGTTGTCTTCCCAAAATTACCTTTCCATTTTTACACTTCTGTGAATGTATTTGCCATCGCTGCATTTTTAACTGTTTCTCTCAGCATTTTATGAAACAGAAAAGTTTCAGAGACATTCATTACAAAGCACATTCGTTATTTCAGGGATTCATACTTTTTTTTGTTGACCAGACCTATTTTATCTAAAATATTAAACTACAAGATGTAATATGATGTAATATTTATACAAGATTGAATATGTTTCCCCAGAATGTGTCTGTGAAGTTTCAACTCAAAATACCCACAGATCATTTATTATAGTATTCCATGCTATAAATGGTATAAATGCTAAAACAGTTTTTATTTTGTTTATTTATTTAGTTTGTTAAATAAAATAAAGAATCATTATAATATTTCGCTTTCACAAGCCTTTTTATATAATTTATCAAATTTTTCTAACATGGTTTAACTTTTCCTTATAAATATACTGTCAACTTAATGCTACAATTGACTAATCACAAGTATATATATATATATATATATATATATATATATATATATATATACTTATAAATTATATATATATTTTTTTTTTATTTTCAGTGAAAAGGTTGAAGCATATAAGTGTTTTACTGGTGCTTCTCTTTTTTTTGCAGTTCTTCATTGTTCTGCTGATTATTCTGCTAGCGGAGCTGATTTTGCTCATCCTTTTCTTCGTATACACTGAGAAGGTACAGTACAAACCCTAAGCATCACACACCCCCTCGGTCTATCTATTGCACGCACACACACAAACACACACACACACACACACACACACACACACACAC
>CAIGQZ010000320.1:2502020-2532594 GCA_903798205.1 Danio tinwini | reverse complement strand
ATATATATATATATATTAAACCTCAAAATCATAAATAAAAAGGGCAGATTCTCTAAATTAGGAAAATTTACACATTCTAAACTTTCATTTTTTTTAATACAGTACATACTTGTTCATCTTTCTGTCCTTCAGGGCTGCTACGAGAAGGTGGAGGAATGGCTGAATGACAACAAACATTTGCTGGGAACCATCGCCATGTGTGTGCTGGTCTTGCAGGTATGAATAATACCAAAACATTTTTGCCTCCAATGATGTCACATCCTGTTTGACCCTGTTCTCTGTTCCTCAGCTGCTCGGGATGGCATTTTCCATGACCTTATACCAACAAATCCACAGAGCCGGAAAAAAGTATGATGCCTGAAGGAAACCCAGTATTACACTACAACATAAAAAAAAAAACAACTCTCTAAACACCCAATATATTATTGCGAACCCGTTTCATCCCATCACAAACCATTATCAGGGAAAATTACGTTTTTTTTTTGAGTCTATCAGATTTAATTATGTAGAACAGACTGTAGATATTTTTTGCTGTGCTGCTGCTGAGTGGCTCTTTTCTCTCTTTTTTTTTTGGCCTGAGGTCTAGCAGCAAATGTAAGATGAAAACTAATGAAGGGAATTCATTGTGAGAAGCAATTACGGGTGTTTGCGGCTTTGGAAATAGTCCATTAGTTGTATGAACTGTACAAAAAACACCCACGTCAATTAAGATGGGACTTTGGAGATTGCAATGCACGTACAACAATGTATTCATATTCATATTTCTCAGACACTTGTGTACATGTAGACTCAATTCCCTTTGCTGATGTAATATATCAATCGCATGCTGTATATATTTCACATTAGTGTACTGTACAGGCGCACATAAACGATCATTTAGCTGACGACTTAAGTGTTATAGGGAGAGTGGGGTAAAATGTGTCACCACATCTACCAAAAGCTGTATCGTTTTTGTTCATTATTAGATTTTCAGATATTCAGAAAGGCACTTACTTATAGAAAAAGAAGCTAAAATGTTAATTACCTAAATGTACACAGTCATTTGCTTAATATTCTTATTAATATTTCACATCAGTCACAGACCTAAGTCACTATAAATAACCAGAGTTTCATACCACAGTTATCTTCATTTTGAAGAATCCCCCATTCCACCCCTACTCCTCCTTCCTTTTCCTAGATAGTACGGTATGGCGACCCAGTGGTTAGCACTGTTGCCTAACAGCAAGAATGTCACTGGTTCAAATCCTTACCAGGCCAGTTGACATTTTTGTGTAAAGTTTACAGGTTCTTCCCTTGCTTGCGTGGGTTTCCCCCAGGTTCCCCGGTTTCCTCCCACCATTCAAAGACATGTGACATAAGTGAATTGACTAATCCAAATTGGCACCATAGATGTGCTCCTAGTCATTAGTATATCTCTTCATAGCAATTCCTAATTTGTATCTAGGTATAAACAGCCCACGAGATCTACGTGAGTTCAAAATCCCCTCCGCCGTTCTAAAAAAAAGGATCTTATGAGCTCAGGGCTCTCTCCTGGAACAGCATGCCAAACATGCTTTATAATCAAACTTCAGCTAAGTGTAAACTCTTGAAATCATCGTAATGGTACATAAAACCTGTTACATCATGCAGATTTTTACTTAAAAATGTATGTTTAACTATGTACTTGTAATCTAATAATTTACATAAACTACACACAACTAAATTATTTTAACCATTTTGCATATTTGGGAAAAAGTGTCACAAATAAACACTCCAAAATCATTCTCAAAAAAATGACATAAAACCACATAAATTGTCTGATTGTCTGGTTTGAAATATCTGAAATCTTTGTATGTAACACATTTCTACATTTCCAATTTAAAAATGACACAAAATCATTTTTTTAAACCATACACTGCATAAATGATTTGAAAACATTTCAGTGTGAAGTATCTTAAATGTTTTTGACACACTTCTGCATTTTCCACATGATTACATTTCGATTAGAAATACTTTAAATATTTTTATTCAACACATTTATGCATATCGTAATTGACCGCATAAATCTGTTTTTCATTTTTTTAAAGTGTCCCAACTTACCCCACTCTCCTCCTCCTCCATTCAGTCAGAATATGAATGTGTTTACTTGCCGGAAGTATGTAGCATGTATGAGAGAGAGAGAGAGAGTCTGGGCCAGTCATCTGCTCGCTCTGGGGCTCTGTGTCCTGGTGACTCTCCTCTCTGTCTCCGTCTACGCTCTTTGTTTTCTCCCTCACTGATCTTTTCAAAGTGCATCTGTACAGCCGGGAGGCAAACGCACCGTCCTGCTCCTCCTACCGTCAGCCAAGAGAAGCAGACAAGATCAAAGGATGCAGGATATAGAGGTTAGAAAACGGAGAGGGAGAAAGACCTAATAACGGCCTCGCTTCAAAACAAACCGCATCATGCAACGACACCTGAAAGAGTGCAATGAGAGTCAACTTATAAGCCATAACCTCGGCCAGCCGTCATTCTGCTAAAGTACATTCCTACTCCTTCATATTCAGCGCTAGAGGTATATATTTTGATCCACAGATTAAAGAGGATAATTTATTACCAAGTGACATCTCCGCATTACTGTTTAACCAACATGCTCTTTTAAATAAAAAGACATATACGATGTTTTAAAAACATGAGCTGTTCTTGTCTCACATTAAATATTTAACGTATTCTTGAATTAATCATTTTTCTCAGGAAATACACCATGCAAACGTGGTAAAGTGGTATGTTTTTTATGCTGAGCAAATATGTCTGCTGGGGGTCTAGTAACACCATGGGATATCCAGATAATTGGTTTCTTACTCCAACTTCTGTGCATATAGAAGTGACTGTTTTTGTTTTAATAGGTAACCAAGGAATAATAAAGGCATGTTCACACCATGAACAAATAATAAATATGTAGGTAGTTCTAAATGCACAACACAGATGTAACATTAATGGCACAAGATTCATAAAAGAAGGATTAATATTACTGGAATCGTTTTAAAATATGTTTTTTTTACTATCTGATGAATGATGCATAAATGTTGAGTTTCACTTTAAAGGTGGAGGGAATAGAGGCAGAGAGGAGGATCCAAGGAGGATGTCAAGGCAGAGTGGAGGAGTGAACAGATATGGAGTTGAGGAAGATGAGAAGGCAGAGGTCAAGTGACTGCAGGAGGTGGAGAAAAAGGAGACTGAGTAAAGGCCTGAAGATGGAGGACAGCTGCAGATTCAGTTTGAGTGGAGGAGACCTAATGGACGTGAACCAGAGAATGAAAAGAGGAAGTGGAGTGAAGCAAGTTTCAAATGAGGAATGGTGAAAAATTGGTGAAAGATTAGGTGAACTGAAGGACAATAAGGAAGAATGGAGATATGCTGGAACCTGAGATCAGGGTTTCCTCCACCAATTAGGGAACAACTCTACCACCTGAGATCTGCTGCTGAACCACATCTCTGGTCCAACATGAAAAAATGTAAACATTGTACTTTCAACATTGCAACTTTCCCATGACGCTGTTCATGTTTCTGGCTGCATCTCCTTAATGGCATGTAATACTGAGTTCATATAAATTCTGAAAAAGTATTAGCATATACAGAATGTATTTTGCGACACTGAAATAAACG
The DNA here is from genome assembly GCA_903798205.1 of Danio tinwini. Lineage (NCBI taxonomy): Eukaryota > Metazoa > Chordata > Actinopteri > Cypriniformes > Danionidae > Danio > Danio tinwini. Next base: position 2,528,970 of record CAIGQZ010000320.1, on the reverse strand, counting down.
GTGGTCCTGTGGGTTGGGGGTTGAGCGTTAGGCTAATGACACAACTTGTAAAAGTTAGGTGTTAAGAAATATCAACATGGTGCGGCTAAATAACAACTTTGATACAAACGGACCTGGGTGTAAGTAAGTATGAAATAAACAATAGTGTAATATAAAGCATATGAGCATAATATGCTCACGCAAAACTTTTTATTTTGTCATCTGGTCATCTGAAACATGCAACATAATATACTAGGAACTAGGTGTTTTATGTTTAGGTTTTTCACTTTAAAGTTTCACTTCAAGCTAAACAGTGAAATATGAGTTCCAGCACATCCATCAACAAGAGCCCTGTGGCTCACTGGTAGAGCACTGCAGCACCAACAAGAGGACCCTGGTTTGATCCTGTCTGGAGATGGAGTGGATGGAGGCAGAGAGGAGAAGCCAAGGAGGATTGAAAGGAGGTTGGTGAGGTGGAGTTGCGGGAGAGGTGAAGTGGGTGGAGGATGAGCAAAGGAAAACTAGAAGGTGGAGTTTAAGTGACTACAGTGTTTTGGCATGGAGGTAAGACGTTTTTCCAACTAACATTTGCCTCCCACATCCTCTAACAAGGATTTGCCTCTGCCAACCCACAATCTGCCTCCACCATTTTCTCTAACTAGGATCTGCCTCCAGCCTTTGCTCCTCATATTGGGTTTTGCCTCCACCACAGAACAAGATCTGCATCCACCAACCAAGATCTGTCTCCACCCTCACCAACCGGGATCTGCATTCTATCAAGGCTGGATTAGAACCAACACAGTCCCGACCAAGAGAATATGACTATACCACAGCAGCCACCATACTTTTTTTTGTTTCAGCTTTTGTGTTTTAATCAGGTCAAACCAATGGAAGTAAATTTTGCAAAGAGCGAGATTTGAACCTGTGTTTCCAAGATGAAGTACCATCGCCTTGACTGCTGTGCCACTGGAGACACCACATGCTCTCCTTAATTTTTTTGGCCTTTTGTCTTTTAATCAGGCCTAAACCAATGGAAGTTAAGTTTTACAAAGAGTGAGATTTGAACCTGTGTTTTTCAGATAAAGGAATATCAACCTGACTGCAGAGCCACTGGAGACGCCACATTCTTTCCATCATTTTTGTGGACTTTTGTCTTTTAATCAGGCCAAAACCAATGGAGGTAAATTTTTGTAAAGCATGAGATTAGAACCTGTGTTTCGCAGACAAAGTACCATCGCCTGACTGCTGAGCCACTGGAGCTACCCTGGTTCGATTCTGCCTGGAGATGGAGTGGATGTTGAGGAGGCTGACAAGGCGGAGATGAGCAGGAGCTGTAGGTGGAGTGGATGGAGGAGGAGCCAAGAAGGGTGTGAAGGTGGAGTGGATGGAGGCAGAGAGGAGAAGCCAAGGAGGATGACAAGTCAGTCTGGAGATGGAATCGAGGAGGAAATTGTGAAGGTGGAGTGGATGGAAGCAGAGAGGAGGAGTCGAGGAAGAGACAAGATAGAGGTGGAGTGGAAGACAAGGCAGAAAGGAGAAGCAAAGGAGTGGAGAGAGAAGGAATCATGTAAAATGACAAGGCAGAGAGGAGAAGCCAAGGAGGATAACAAGGCAAAGAGGAGATGATGAGGAGGAAGAGAAGAGGTGGACTGGATGGAGGCAGAGAGGAGAAGCCAAGGAGGAGGTGGAGTGGAGAGAAAAAGAGTCAAGGAGGTGGAGAGGATGAAGGCAAAGAGGAGAAGCCAAAGCAGTCTGGAGGAGGAAGAGAAAAAGTGGAGTGGATGGAGGCAGACAGGAGGAGACAAGGTAGAGGTGGAGTGGATGACAAGGCAGAGAGAAGAGGGGGAGTGGATGGAGGCAGAGAAGAGAAGCCAAGGAAGAGGTGGAGTGGAAAGAGAAAGAGTCAAGGAGGATGACAAGACAGAGAGGGGAAGCCAATGAAGAGGTGGAGTGGAGAGAGAAGTCAAGGAGGATGACAAGGCAGACTGGAGGTTGAGTGGATAGAGGCAGAGAGGAGAAGCTGTGGATGGAGGAAGAATCCAGGAGGATGACAAGGCGAGGTGGAGTGGATAGAGGAGGAGCCAAGGAAGATAAGATCCTGAGGAGTAAACAGAAGTGGAGTAGAAAAAAATTAGAAGGTGGAGGTTAAGTGTGTTTTTTCTATACTTATGTCTTTTAATCAGGCCAAAACCAATGGAAGTAAAGTGTATTTTACACAGAGCAAGATTTGAATCTGTATATCCCAGATGCAGGACCATTGCTCTGACTGCTTAGAGATGCCACATTCTGTCCTTCATTTTATTTATTTTTTTGCACTTTTGTATTTTAATCAGGCCAAAAAGTAGTTTTTTTATGTAAGCAGTGAGACTTGAACCTGTGTTCTCCATGTGAAGGACCATTACTCAGACTGCTGAGCCACTGGAGACACCACACTCTTTTTTTCTTTTTTGGAATTGTGTCTTTTATTCAGGCCAAAACAAATGAAAAAAAACAAATAATGGTTTCTATTTTGACCACATCTAAAGAACTATTTGAAATGCAAATAAAAATGTAGACATTTCAAATAATATTAGTAAAATGTAAAACACTTCAAAACTAATGATGACAGGTCCAAAATGAAAAAATGTAAACATTGTTCTTTCAACATTGCAACTTGCTCATGACGCTGTTCATGTATATAGCTCATAAGTTTTGAAAAAGTATTAGCAAATACAGAATGTATTTTGTGACACTGAAATAAATGATGATCCTCTGGGTTGGTGGTTGAGCGTTAGGCTAATGACACACCTCGTAAAAATTAGGTGTTAAGAAATACCAACATGGTGTGGCTAAATATCAACTTTGATATAAACGGACCTGGGTGTAAGTATGAAATAAACAATAGTGTAATATGAAGCATATGAGCATAATATAAAGCGCAATAAGTTTATTTTTGTCATCTGAAACATGCAACATAATATACTAGGAACTAGGTGTTTTATGTTTAGGTTTTTCACTTTAAAGTCTCACTTTTAAGCTAAACAGTGAAAAATGAGTTCCAGCACATCCGTCAACAAGAGCCCTGTGGCTCACTGGTAGAGCACTGCAGCACCAACAAGAGCACCCTGGTTTGATCCTGTCTGGAGATGGAGTGGCTGTTGAGGAGTCTGAGGCGGTGGAGGAGAAGCCAAGGAAGAGGTGAAGTGGATGCAGGCAGAGAGGAGAATGACAAGGTGGAGTGGAGGAGGAGCCCAGGAGGAGGTGGTGGAGGAGTGGCCAAGAAGGACGTGAAGTGGATGGAGGCAGAGAGGAGAGGAGAGGCCTAGGGGAATGGTGGAGTGGAGTGGAGGAGGAGCCCAGGAGGAGGTAAAGTGAATGGAGGTGGAGAGAAGAGGCCTAGGAAAATGACAAAGTGGAGTGGAGGAGGAGCCCAGGAGGAGGTAAAGTAAATGGAGGTGGAGAGGAGAAGCCAAAGACAAGGTGGAGTGGAAAAGTCAAGGAGAGGAAAAGTCAAGGAGAATGACAAGGAGGAGCCCAGGTGGCCAAGTGGCCAGGGAGTATGTGAAGTGGATGGAGGTAGAGAGGAGAGGCCAAGGAGAATGAAGAGGTGGAGGAGCTAAGGAAATGGTGGAGTTAATAGAGGCAGAGAGGAAAAGGCCTAGGAAAATGACAAGGTAGAGTGTAGGAGGAGACCAGGTGGAGGAGTGGCCAAGGAAAATGTGAAGTGGATGGAGGCAGAGAGGAGAGGCCAAGGAGCATGAAGAGGTGGTGGTGGAGGAGCTAAGGAAATGGTGGAGTTGATAGAGGCAGAGAGGAAAAGACCTAGGAAAATGAGGAGGTGGTGGAGGAGTGGCTAAGAAGAATGTGAAGTGGATGGAGGCAGAGAGGATAGGCCAAGGAGATAGAGGCAGAGAGGAAAAGGCCTAGGAGAATGACAAAGTGGAGTTGAGGAAAAGCTGTGGATAGAGAAGAGAAGTTGTGGAGGATGAGCCAAGGAAGTAGTGGATAGAGGCAGAGAGGACAATGAAAAGGTGATGGATGGTGGCAGAGAGGGGAAGCCGAGGAGAAGAAGTGTAGGGCAGAGAGAAGAAGGAGTACATGGAGTAAAGAGTGTACAAGGCAGAGAAAATATGCCAAAGATGAGGAAGAAGCAGAATGAAGATAAACAGGTGGAGGGGAGGAGGAAGAAAAAAGGTACACTGCATGAAAGCAGAGAGGATAAATAAATAGTTGGAGAGAAAGAGTCAAGGAAAATGAATAGTAAAAAGGTGAGCTGAAGGAGAGTAGGTGTTAAGTAGAAGTACAAGGAAGAAGAGGCAGAAGAAAAGGTAAAGTGGAGAAAGAAAAAGCCAAGGAAGGTGGAGAGAAGTGATCGACTGGATGAATGCAGAGAGGAAATGGAGGAAGAGACTTGACTGGATGGTGGCAGAGAGGAGAAGCTGAGGAAGAGGTGGAGTGGATAGAGGCAGAGAGGAGTAGACAAGGTGGAATGGAGAGAGGAGGATGACAACCTGTACTGAAGGTTGAGTGGATAGAGGCAGAGAGGAAAAGTTGTGGATGGAGGAAGAATCCAGGAGGATGACAAGGCTGGAGTGGATGGAAGATAAGATAGTGAGGAGTAAACAGAAATGGAGTAGATTAACATTCATTCATTTTTCTTCAGCGTAGTTCTTTTATTAATCAGGGGTCGCCACGGTGGAATGAACCGCCAACTTTTCCAGCATATATTTTACACAACAGATGCCCTTTCAGCTGCAACCCAGTACTGGGAAACATCCATACACAAACATACACTACAACCAATTTACTTTATTCTATTCACCTATAGTGCATGTGTTTTGACTGTTGGGGAAACCGGAGCACCCTGAGAAAACCCACGCAAACACAGGGAGAACATGTACACTCCACACAGAGACCCAGCCCAAGGTTTGAACCAGCAACCTTCTTGCTGTGAGGCGACAGTGCTACTCACTGTGCCACCGCGCCGCCAAACGAAATCATATAAATTTGTAAAAAAATTTTTTTATGTATTTTCTTTAACACACAAATCTGCTCCATGTTTAAAGCGCTCTGAAAGTTTATTAAAGCATAAACTGAAACAGGGAGTAAAACAAAACATAAAATATTTCAACATAAATTTATACCGCTCCAAATACACAACAATACAAAATACAAAGTAGAAAACAGTTTTTTCTCTTGTCCTCCTCAGAGGAGAGATGCAGAGAGAGAAAGAGAGAGAGGCTGGATCTCTCCGTAATACATGAAGGAAGGGCTCTTTTTTTTTTTGTAAATCTTGATCTGCTGTACGATTGGCGTTGAGATGAAACTACAGCAGCTCTCTAAAGAAGTCAGTAAGGCTCTCTGTCTCCACCTGTTGGGCAAACTCTAGAAATATGTGCATGAATGAGTAAGCAAGGAGGGGGGGGGGGGTCTTTTAAAAATGAAACAATTCTTTTAAACATACTCTTGCACTCTTATTTTCAGGCTCACTTTTGCAGCATTTCACAAAACATGATTCAAATGTGTCCCGGATAGACGAATCTGTGGGTGAGGTTTCTAATCGCTGAGTATACTGTGAGTAAGTGTTTCTGAAATGTTCTAACAGTGTATGTATATTACACATACTTAAGTTCAGTTTTACCGAGAGGTTTTCTGCTTTTTGACTACTTTTTTTGAGATATGTTCTGAGATGGGGGACAGCTGTGATTACTGAGAAACTAAAAAAGGAGAGTCAAAGGACTGAAAGCTCTGTGAGTTGTTTGTCTCTTTCTCTCCATCAGCGGTGATCTTATTTCCAAGTTATCCCCAAACCCACCGCTCTGACTGAGATGACTTCAGCTGCACTGACTCACTGTTATCTCCATCCGCCTGCAGACAAACAAAGGTAAATAACAGTCAGATGAAAAAGAACTAGACATAAGATAATATCTTTGAGTCTCTCGAGCCATACTTTATTTTTTTATGTTGTGCTTTTCATTTTGTTCTTTTATTATATATCTGTCAATGTCTTTATCTGTCTGTAGAACCTGGCAGCTAGCCTAGGACATGCTTACAAGATAGTAAATCATGGTATGAATGTGATATCAACAAAGCAAACGTCCACTGTAAACAGTTATATGATCAATTAGTCATGACAGCGTATGTTTTAGTTCATTGTAACTTATTAAACAAAGTTAATCGTGTTCTAACTTATTTATGCAAGCTATTTTAAGTCAGTTTTACATAATACAAGTTTAATAGACTCATAAGGTTAATTTGATTCAGATTAAAAATTTAAGGCAACCAGGGTTTTTACAGTGTGGTAAATAATTTTACACATACAACAAATGCTTGAAATAAGTTAGCAGTAGAAATGTTGATATCTTGATAAACATGCTAGCCATGTGTTCAAATATGGTATAAATATGCTAGTTAACATGCTAACAACATGCTTAAAATAGATTGAAATGCTAGAAATAAGATACATATTTATTGATTAAGTTTTAATCATTCAGATAAGGCGTTCCTTAAGCCAATATATAGTTTTCCTAGCAGACTGTTTTAACTGATTGGGTTTGTAGTACTTGTGTTGTGCAGCCAGTAAATAATAATATCACATAGAACTGAAGGAAAGTTACTATCATTATTTATATAGAAGTGTTGTTTAACTGAGGAGGGAAATGTTCACAGTATTTCCTATAATATTTTTCTCTATGGAGAAAGTGTTATTTCTTTTAGTTTGCTTGGGAAAAACAGCAGTTTTTATTAAATAAAAGGTCATAATTATTATAAATTTTTGGCTACAGAACAAAACATTGTTTTCCAATGACTTGTCTAATAACACAACTTGCCTAGTTAACCTAATTAACCCAGTTAAGCATTTTATTTGCACTTTAGGCTGAATTGTAGTATCTAGTAAATAAAATATTATATACTGCCATTATGGCAAAGACAAAGGAAATGAGTTATTAAAACAATAATCTTTAAAATTGTGTCAAAAAATCAGCATATGATGATGTCCACTAGACGTACCCATAACTTTATTATTTACTTTTCTATCTAAGTTCAATTAATTTAACATATCACACAACATGTAATTTGATTATTGCCACAGATTGCTTTTTTAACAAATTCTGGTAATGATTCAAGCTCTCACCAAGTCACTGACCTTGCTCGCGATAGCTTTCAGTTTACCCAATAACGATGGAGTATTTGAGTAAACCACATCGTCCTCGTTCTCCTCCCCTTCTCCTTCTGCTAGTGCACAACTGTCTGCTGCTGGCAACTCACAGTCCTTATTGGCGGACATCACTAGTCTGGAGTATTTATATTCAAGCCTGTGGCAAAATAACAAAACAGGATAATAGGACATACTTTTAAAATATCTGAAATTTCATTGACAGATTACTGTTATTATTATTATTATTATTACCTCTTGTTCTTTTTCCAGAAATAGCATGTAAGAGAAACTAAGAGGACAGCTATGAAGGCTCCACCCCCAATCCCGGCCTTCACCCATAGGCTGACCACCTCGCAGTGGGCGGAGCTTTTGTTTGGCAGCGCTACACCTTTAGTGCAGAGTTTTGGCTCGTTCCAGACATACAGTGTGTCCTGTTAGCATAAAAATGAATGAAGGTCAGGCAGGCATTGTAAAATCAGTATTGAATACATTAGTGGAGTGAGATGTACCTGCAGTCCTCCTTTGCAGGCTCCTTCTATTGAGTGGTAGTCAGATTCAGTGCAAAGCGGACAAGCACTAGAGCTTTCCCAGAGGAAGTGAAACTCACAGCCATTGCATGTACCTGCTGGACACTTGCTAAAGAACACACAGAGACAAAAACATCACCAAAAAATGTACCATAGTTTCAAATTGACAGCTTTTTTTTCTTAAGACAGATTGCCTAATGTTCAATGTGATATATTTTATATAACGAGGCATTACAAAAATTATTAATTATATATTTATAATTTAACTTATTAAATTATAACAATATAGAGCTATAGAAGCAAATTGATACCACCCTAAAAATCCCATTTTTTCTATATTTGTGGTTTCAACAGTTCACACTTAGTACTGAGATAAGGCATGAAATACTTGAGCCCAGGGCCCCCACCTGCTCGTATAGCATAAAAGGTGGTCTGAGATCAGGTAGTTCTCGAGAGCTCCACTTGGTAATGGAGGAAAGGGGGGAGATGGGGTGGATGGAGGGATTCTTCAAAAAACGAAGATAGTGGAAGTAAAACAAACTAAGCTATTTATTGGAGGCTAGAATTCACTTGATTGGTTTAACATTGATTGAGATGCAGGATCAGCCGCGATTAATCATAGCACATAATATAATACCCCACTTATAGTTATGTGTATGCGTAAAAAGTATTTTTAGCATAAAATAATACAAGAAACAACAAAACACCCTGCTTTAACTTTAGAAGAGTTAATAAATGTATATTTATTAAACAGTTCACATTTAAAAATTTTACAACTTGCACATAAATGCAAGTGCACTAAATATCTTTATTTGAAATTTCATAGGAATGTTAGAAGATCAGAATATTTGTTTTTATATTTTACTCAAATCCATTCTTGATAAATTCAGTAAATCAAGGCAAACTTTTTTGTGTTAAAGAACAACTGTGGTGTGTGATATTGACAAAAAATATATATCTTATGTGTTATTTTTTGGGATTTTTTTCTGCTTACAATTAATATTGTCCTTTCATGATTAACAAACATACTGCATTGTCTTTTCTTTATAGACAAAAGCCTGTAAATGTAATTTAATGCTCACAAACTTTTTAAAGTTGTAATTTAAGCAGAACTATACACTTTTGCTTATTCTTAACTCAACTCTCTAACAGAATTAACGTTTCTCACGTTGCACCGAACAAATAGCAAATCTGCAAAAATTCAATTTTCATTGCATATTTGCACTTGGCCTGCAAACCTCAGCTGATATTTGTATTAGCATTTATATTAATGGGTGATATTTCAGTTCCTGAGCTTCGAAGATAAATCACCCTACACAAAGCATGCAAATGACTTTTGCCGGATTTATTCCTAAATGAATTATACAAAAGAATGTATTTCCCCATTTACTGAGTTATTCCAATATGCCAATTTTAATCCGTTAAAAAAACAAAATGAAAAAGATTACATCAAAAAAAAAAAACTCTTTGCAACAAATACTGTGAGTAAACATAAAACTTACATTGGCACAGTGAGCTCTCCACGTGCGCTTTTTTCAGGACTACAGCGCAGAGTCACGACTGTGCTACGGCCGTTCAGACAGGATGCTGTGGGCTGCGGAGAGCTAAGAGAAAAGATACTTGTGTTATATATGTAATATCATTGCATACATGCACTAATCATTTTTATTTTTTTGTTTACCGATAGAAGAAGTTGATATCTGGAACTTTCTGTGAAGACTTTGAGAAGAGGTCTGAGCTGACAGTGACCCCATCTAGACTGCTTTCAACAGACGCTCCTGAGAGATGAGACACAAGTAAGCAATGAGAACTGCTAACTAAAAACATAATAGATTCTTACAGGTTAAGTGTTACACAGTGACAAGGGTATTGACATTGATCTATTGAGATTGAGCAGTTTCAATTAGCAAAGGAGATTACAGACTGACATCAAATTATATTAGTGTCTGCCCACCTTTTTAGCAGCTGTATTTTTCCATTTAGTTTTTCTATATAGGCAAGGCAAGGTTTATTCATATAGGATATTTCATACACAATGGTAATGCAAGGGGCTTTACATAAACAAGAACAAAAGAAACATAAATACATCAAATACAAATTATTAAAAACATAAATATAAACCAACCAAAGCAGCTATTACAAACTTTCATTTAAGTCAAAGAAGTATTTTACAAACAGATAAAAAAGTCAAAATGTGCATAACAGCTTTAACGAGAGAAACAACTACAACCCCATAAAGCATTGTGAATGAAAATCTAGAACTACTAGTTTAAAGTTTGTTATAACACCAATATATTTTTAAGTGTATTGTAAAATATGCATATACTACATTTCATATTAATTTCAACTCTGCCCTACAAAAGGCAAAATCACTTAACTAGGTCCTGGAGAGCCACAGCTCTGCACAGTTTTGCTCCAACTCTAATCAAACATAACTAACCAAGTTGTTTAAGACTACTAGAGACTACCTGATCAGCTGTGTTTGATTACGGTTGGAGCAAAACTGTGCATAGCTGTGGCCCTCCAGGAATTGAGATTGTGACCTATGATCTAGAACAGTTATTTTCTTTTTTTTTCTATTCAAGCTATCTGGTAAAATCTGTTGAATATATTGCAGAAGAACAATCGCAATGTCATATTTTTCCAATGTCGTGCAGCTCTAGCATGAATGTTTTAAAAAATACAGTAAATTAAATTAGTGCAAAAAGATAGGTTCAGCAAAAGCACATACAATCGATTAACAATTTTAAAGCTCACAACGGCTCACCGAGAAAAGTGTCAGCCAGGCTGATGGACTGAGATGACAGTGCTGATCTAAAGCCCCGTCCATCTGCGGGGATGATGGTAGATTGGCACACAAAAGTCTCAACAAAATTGTTGAGGTCAGCGGATTCATTCTGAAGGTCCTTGCTGGACATATCTGTGACGTTATCAGTACACACTGCCACCTTCCTCCCCTGCATTAGAGAGAGAGAGAGAGTAAAAATGAGAAAAAAAATTAGTAAAAATATCAGCTGTTTCTATTTCTTATTCCTATTAAAGCAATCTATTATTAGCAGTCTAAAGATAGAGTTGGATGCATGTGAGCTTACCTCAGCCCCACACAGACTAATATTAAATTGGTGGTAATATTTAGTTCCTTTGGAGGTGAAACTAGGCCCATTCATGATTGACCCGACTGAACTTAAGGCACTTAAGTCGTAGTTCAACGTTCGGTTCTGGTCCATGTGTGAGAAGGTGCAATCATTAAAACACACAGAGTGCTCCTGGATACACACACAAAAAACACACATTTTGCATGTTATACAGTACCATGCTGAAATCAACCATATGCTGTTTTCATCTAAATTTGCACTTAAATAATTTATGAAGGAAGTACTATGTTCATCCCATGTGTTCAAGTATACAAATTTCATAGACAACTGATGCAAATGATCGATAATAAAATGCAAGTTGCTGCTACAAATGTAGCTCTTTTTTACCTACATAATACATTAAAACATTGCCATGTTATCTTGATTCATATATCTGATGTTTGTGAACAAACTTCAATAACCAAATAACTGTAATGACCCTTAAACAACTTTTAAGATGGTTTGTTTTAAGATTTGTTCACCAAGGTCTGTTGAGGCAAAGTCACATGTATTTATTATTATTGTTATCATTATTTCTGTATCAAGGAATTTGTTTGATTAATGTGTTTGCTTTGTTTTTTTCAGTTCAATTCATTTCAAGTTTATTTGTATAGCGCTTTTCACAATAATTATTTACATAAGGTGTACATTATTGCATTTCAATCAAAATCAGAAACGTTAAGTTATTAGTTACCATAATTTTATTAGTTGCTAATTGCTTAAACTAATTAACTGTAATTAATAGCTTTTAACAGTATTTAGTATTTTTTTTAGTCTTATTATCTTAAAAAATATAATTGGCCTCAATCAAGCGTAAATGCATTTTTAAGATGTTATGCATTATATAAATTGGCTTCCAATTGCATGCATTTGCAATTACATTGACTCCCAGTTTTGTCCTGTATCATTTTAAAAACACGCATACTTGCATATAAAGCTCTACATGGTACAGCTCCTTCCTATATCTGTGACATTGTCTCTCAATACTGCTGATACTCTCACCCTTCAACAACCACCCCATAGGTTAAACTCAATGGCGGAGAGAGCCTTCTCTGTTGCTGCACCCAGGTTATGGAATGCTCTCCCTTATTCTGTAAGAAATGCTTCCACACTAGCTAGTTTTAGGAAGAGGTTAAAAACTCATCTCTTTAAGACTGCATTTTTAGATTCTTCATCATTTTAATATTTATATTTTAAAATGTTTTTTATTGTATACCTGTATTTTATTGCATGTTTGATTTCTCTGTTGTTGTAGTGCTTTGGGTTTTAGAAAAGCACATTATAAATGAAATGTATTATTATTATTATTAATAAATGTGGATGGAACCCTGATTATTGGCATGCATTTCCTGTTGTTATACTCGTACCTTATTGCTCTTGCTTCCAGGACCGCATGGCTGACAGGCTTCGTGCCCGTAGATGTGATGCCCGTAGAGGAATGTGTTTGGCGGACACTCCTGGCACTGGTTGGTGTCTTTGTTGATGAAGTGTCCAGCAGGACAGGGGACGCAGGATGAGCCGTCCTGCTGACTCATCATTGCACAAGCGTGGCAACCAGATGCTGAACCATCCATCGCATTAGTCACTGTGATCGAGTAGATCTTTGCGATGTCGTTTACATACTGACGCGCCTGGGAGAAAGAGTTGTCAATGCAACAAAAAGGTACTTATGAGTCATTTTTTTAGATTAAAACTTACATCAGTGGCTTTGTTGGTGCGCTGGAAAGCCCATGTGTAGGAAACCGAAGCATTTTTGGTCATGATGTGGGTGTACGCTCGTCTGACTATATTTCCTACCCATGATTCCACAACATTTGTGCTCTTCCTGTTGACATCCTGTAGAAAACACATTGATATGCTAAATATCTTCCAGATTAAGATTATTATTATTGATCTAGTCACTGAATTAATTACATATGCAACCAACAGGGAATATTCTCAGAAATTAAAGAAGTTTTAGAAAATCTCTCAAATTCATGAACTAACTCTAGAACAGGGGTGTCCAAACTCGGTTTTTTGGAGGACCAGGGTCTCAACCCTAATAAAACTAATCTGAACCAGCTAATCAAGCTCTTACTAAATACTAGAAACCTCCTCGCAGGTGGAGCTAAACTCAGCAGGACATCGGCCCTTCAGGATTGAGTTTGGACGCCCCTGCTCTAGAATAAAATGTACTAATTTAGTAATAATTACAATTTTAATGTCATATAATTAATTTTATATGGTCTTTATCAATATTCTTAAAATTTTACTGCACAAAAATGTCTTTAAAAATGTAGGGCCTGGTACTTAGATATATTTTCCTCAATCCTGTCTCAAATGCATGGTAACATGGCCTAAGTTGAATGTTAATTTAACATTACTTAATATTGACTACTAATTTCAGAACTTTCAGAGAACAGTCAAAAGTAACATCCCATCAATGTTTGCAAAATGTTACATAAAACCAAGAAATAAAATTACTTAATGAGTTCATGTGACAACCGTTTTAAAGGATAGTTCACCCAAAAATGAAAATTTCCTCACCATCTACTCACACTCAAGTGTCTCTAAACCTTTATGAATTTCTTTCTTCTGTTGAACACAAAACAAGATATTCTGAAGAATGTTGGGAAAAACAGTTATTAACATAGTAATGAACAAAACATACTATGGTAGTCAATGGCTGCTGCTTTCCAACATTCTTCCAAATATCTTCTTTTGTGTTCATCAGTAGAAAGTAACTCAAACAGATATGAAACAAGTAAATGAATAAAATTTTTTGGGTGAACTATCCTGTTAACGCATTGTACACCACACTGTTTAACACACTGTTCAACTCTTACTATCATAAAATAGAGTTCGCAGTCTGCACTGCAGTTGGTCTCGAAGATAAACGTGATCCGGCCGAATTCAGTAGCTGAAGCATCATCGACAGAAGTTGGAAGTCTGTGAGAGATGAACAGACAGGTAATGTGTTATAGTCTGTGTACAACTAACATCACTGCAATGCAATTGTAGTCCTCACTTACTTGAATCCAGGCACTCGTAAATTTAAGATGAGGTAATCATTATCTGAGCCGCCTACTCCACTACGAATATGGTCACCAGCCACCTCCCAACCTACAGAAAAGAAAGTCTGATTATTTATTTGCTTCAATGCTGGATCTGACTTGTGTATGTACATTACATTTTATCTCAAATAATTGATTCCATATGCAGCTACAAACAAAATTATGAGATTACTTGACTTGTCTCTCTAGTTTCATTGGATTAGCTAGATTTGGGTTTAGGTAAAATGTTAATATTTGTTTTATTCTATTAAGATTTGATAACATTTCTTCCAAATTTAAAATAAATATATTCACATTTTAAGCTTTTTTTTCCACAAAATGACAGTCAGTCAGAATTTTTTTTTCATTTGTTTTGATTAAAATAAAAGAATGTAATAAAAATAGTACATTATATTATATAACTCACTATAGATGCATGATAGCTGTACCGTCCACTCACACCTTAACATATTTCTGATTTTGATTGTAATGTTACAATGCACAACTTTTGTAAAACTGCTTTGGAATAGTAATTATTGTGAAATACAATATACAAATAAACTTGATCTTTTATCTACGAAACTAAAAACCTGAGAATTTTCAAGTAGTCTCTTAATGTTTTCCATAGCTGTATATATGCATTTACATATATATATATATGCTCTTACCATTCATTTCATCACATTTGGAATTGCCCACATTAAAACAAGACGTTTTCATGTTCCTAGGCAGGACATTCCACCACTTGTATTCATATCCTAAAGAAGGTTCGGTTCCTCCAGGACATCTTTGACATTCTGTGCCCAAAAATAAATCACTGCACTCTTACACAACGAAACCATATGACATGAGTGTGCATTTACATAAATGTGTGTGTCTAAATACCTGTGGTCCCATCAGAATAGGTCCCTTGAGGGCAAGGTAAACAGGTGGAAGAGTTGTGCATGTAGAAGCCTGGATTACAAGGTGGACAGTCCTCTTTCTCTCCAGAAGGGGGCAGTTTCACAGCACCGGTCACATTCTCCAAACACACCTGAGGCTCCACCCACCTGTACAGTATCTGGGTCTGAAATTATTAGAAATGTTAATTATATAATTATTCAATTATTCAAGGTATAGAACAAAAAACATTCTGCATTATATCCTACCTTGCCTTCACTATCACAAGCTGTGTGGATTTGAAAATAGTCTTTCTCTGAACAAGGAGGTCTTTCTTTACACTGCGACCATCCCTCCTCTAGGACACACAAATGGGTGGAGAAACGCTATTCACATGTGCACCCAAAAATTGTTTTATGATGAATATTTATATAATATTTTTCCTGAATTCTTACGTGAATATTGTGACTCGGTGCAATGTGTGCATGAACTGGCTCCCTTTCCAGAGTAGGTATTCCTGGGGCAAAGGTCACACGAGGAAGAGCCTGGAGTTTTACTGAAAGTGCCCGGCCTGCATGGAAAACACTCTGACGTGTACGCCACACCTGCTCACAAAACACAAGTAAAAATACCAATCAGATGTATAAAAAACATGTAAACGTAGTGCAATGTAATATGATCCAGAAACAGCATAGCAGATTGTGCAGGCAACATTGTGTTTTTCTGGCCAGTTTCTCATAAACAAATGTTGTTAAAGTAACCCTAATTGAGTGTTTGTTCAGAATTATTTGGTATTAAAAATGTTAGTGGGAAGTTTAAAAGCATCTTTCCCAGTCTTGTTCGCAGTTTCTTTACTCTCAAAAAAAGTGATTCATTGGATTTACTATCATGTTTTAAGGTAACTGGTTGCAAACTATTTATACAGGCTGAATTTACACAAACAAATTCAATTTAGTAATGTTCAACTTAATCAGTTTGTTTAAATTCAGCTCATATACATTGTTTGCAACCACTTACCTTAAAAAAATTAGTAAATCCAATTAATAATTTTTTTCAGTGTAGTGTTCAGATAACAAAAAAAACTTCTTATAAAACATTAAATTAACTGTTATGAGAACAACATTTATAATAAACATTTTCACAGGTTTAAATGAAACATATTTTTTGTTGGCTGTGTATTGTTCATCATGAAGAAGGTTGTGAGTCATAATCCCATACCTTCGATCTGGATGTTTTTCAAAAGGACCGGCTTCACTGGTTTCCCACCCAAAAGCATTCCTGTGGTTCTCCAATATAAAATATTAGTTCCTGACTTCAGGTTGACCTGTGATGTATAAAAACAGCTACGCTAGACATCAGTGCACTCTTGTGATCATGTCATTCCAAACATGTGTGCATTACTTTCATCTGCTGATCACAAAATTAAATATTTGAAAGAATGTTGGCAACTAAACCAGTTTGTTTATTATATTGTCTTTAATTGTACGTATTTAAAAGTCAATGGAAACAGGACTTGCGATTATTAAAGGGATAGTAACTGAAATTTCTGTCATCATTTACTTATCATTTACTTGTCACCAGTTTCAGACATTTTTCAAAGTTATTTCATTTAAGAAAGAAAGAAACTCATTTTGAGAGTTTTGAAACCACTTGAGGGAAAATAAATATCTTGTTTTGTGTTTAGCAGCTTTGAATATAAGCAAAACATCTCCGATCACTAACCGTATGGGTTCCCCACTCTCCGTTTGTGGTGAGTTTGATCCATTTCTCACTCCCTTGCTGGTCCATCTCCTGACACTGGTCGTTCTGAATCTGTACCAATGGTAAAATGTTACTTTCACATATATTTTCTCATCTAGGTAGAGGAAACGGAAAGATGCATCAGCTAAAACTCACAAAGAATTCAAAGAAGACATTGCTGTCGACGTATTGATAGTCAAAAGAGACGGACCCTTGCTTCATGAGATGCACTGCGTACACTAGAGATACTGTGCAGTCGTCACGATTGGACTCCAAGTGAGTTCCCTGAGCTGTCCATGAGGAGCTGCAATTGAACAGCACAAAGTGAACAGGTAAATTCAGATCTGTGGATTAGGGCTCCACAGTATATTCTTTCAGCGTTGATATTGCAATGTGCGCATCTGCATTAGGATATGCAATGTTGAGTCTGAACCATACACTACCTGACAAAAGAATTGTTGCCTATCCAAGTTTTAGGAACAACAAATAATAACTTCTAGTTGATCATTTGGTGGCAGTAGTGGCTTATATGAAAGACAAAGGCCTATAGATTATGCTCATTTTACCAAAATAAAATGTGATCATGCCTTGATTTTTAATTATTTAATTAGGACAGTAAGGTCTGACTTTGCTTAGATAAAGGTTTGGTCACTTAACAGAAATAATGTACAGTATAGAAAATAAAGTCATGGTGCAGTGGAAAAAGAATTTATATTGTGTATGACTCCCATGAGCTTGGACGACTGCATCCATACATCTCTGCAATGACTCAAATAACTTATTAATAAAGTCATCTGGAATGGCAAAGAAAGCGTTCTTGCAAGACTCCCAGAGTTCATCAAGATTCTTTGGATTCATCTTCAATGCCTCCTTCTTCATCGTACCCATCTTGCTCAATAATGTTCATGTCTGGTGACTGGGCTGGCCAATCCTGGAGCACCTTGACCTTCTTTGCTTTCCGGAACTTTGATGTGGAGGCTGAAGTATGAGAAGGAGCGCTCTACTGCTGAAGAATTTGTCCTCTCCTGTGGTTTGTAATGTAATGGGCAGCACAAATGTCTTGATACCGTAGGCTGTTGATGTTGCCATCCACTTTGCAGATCTCTCGCACGCCCCCATACTGAATGTAACTCCAAACCATGATTTTTCCTTCACCAAACTTGACTGATTTCTATGAGAATCTTGGGTCCATGTGGGCTCCAATAGGTCTTCTGCAGTATTTGTAATGATTGGGATGCAGCTCAACAGATGGTTTATCGGAACAATCTACCTTCTGCCACTTTTCCAAATAATCAACAAGAAGTCAAGTTATTATTTGTTTCTCTTACAACTGTGATCGATGACAAGACTTTTGTCAGGTAGTGTATTTGACCAGGAGCTCCAGAACACGTGGTTTGTAGAGTCACTGCTAAGTTTAACCATAATAGAGTGAAAGTTTATCATTTGCATGTGTTTTTAAGGCCTGTGACTGTCCATTTCAAGAGAGTATTAAACATTTCAGCACATAAAATGATGATGTTTGGAAGTGTAACAGATTAATTGTATTTAATTATTCATATAGTTTATGCAAAAACATATATGTTTTTCTTATTTAGATTAATAATTATTTACTTAACCCATTGGCAGCTAATTTAGCTTGTAAGAAAAAACTCCTAATTTAGGCTTATTTCTTTTGGTGAAAACAAAACAATATTTTTACTTGATCTAAGAACTTTTGAATGTTTGTACTAGAAACGAGACAAAGCAAAGTAAGGAAAGCATTTGTGAGTATTCAATTTCTCTACCTGAATACTGCTACCGTCAAATATAGCTATTCAGACCATCTTGTGAAACTGTATTCATATGGCAATATTTATCATAAATAAATAAAATATTCCAATATCAGATTTTTCCAATATCGTGCAGCCCTACTGTAGATGCATTACAAATATTTGGAACAGAATATTAAGTTTGTAAGTCTGCTGTAACTGACTTGTTGCAGGTCATTGATTCGTCTCCTGACCCTCCAGAGTCCATGTATGTGGCCAGACTGCTGAATCCTGCAGGAATGGAGTCCCATTGGTCGAAACGCACACCGCTGCCCAATGAATAAGAACCAGCCGCACATGATATGCACTGCTGAGATGACATCTCTAAAAACTCCCCCGCTTCACATGAAAAAGCTGCACAACAAGTAAAAACAAATTGGTCTTTAATAATATTATTAACACATTAGTACAATTTTATTGTATCTTTTATAAATTGTTAGTGGTGTAAAGTAACAAAGTACAAATACTCAAATTACTGTAATTGAGTAGTTTTTCTAGTAGTTTAAAAAATATTTTTCTGTCCCTTGAGTACATTTTAAGTGCTGTATCTGTACTTTTACTCCACTACTTTCCTTCAACCAGTAGTCACTACATTATTTTTTTCGTCTATGGGGATTAGAAAAATCAGTTCTGCGAGTCCAGTCAAATCGCACATAGAAAGTAAATCCATCATACTGAAAGACATGCAGCAAACAGTTTGGAAGCATTAAAAGTGTCCAAGAAGATTTTAGACCAGGGGTGCCCAAACTTGGTCCTGAAGTGCCAATGTCCTGCAGAGCTTAGCTCCAACTTGCTTCAATACACTTTCCAGAAGCTTTGTAGAATACCTGATAAAAGCTTGATTAGTTGGTTTCAGTTTGTCTAATTGTGAATGGATCTAAAATCTGCAGGACACCGGCCCTCCAGAATTGAGTTTGCATGTCAATGATGAGAAGATGGCAGACGTCGACTGTATGATGACTGAAATGGCCTTAAACAAGAACTAAATGCACTACAGAATGTTAGTAATACACACACGCACAAATTACATGTAAATGCATGAACCTTCCCAGCTGTAATACTCACTACTCTTGAGTACTTTTAAAAAGGCTACTTTTTACTAATACTTTGAGTAATATTTACAACAGATTCTTTAACTCTACTTGTACTACATTTTTGGGCAAGTAATGGTACTTTTACTTTAGTATGACTTATCAGTACTCTTTCCACCACTGATTGTTAGTCTAATGTGTTTAACCATTGCTACTCTCTGCCTTTCTTACATGGTTTAGAGAACATTCAAAAGTAACTTTCCCCATAAATAATGATTAAATGTATTGTAGCTTATGTAATCAAGATAAATAAAAATATTGGACGTTTTGAATGACATGAGAACATTCAGAAATAATGTTTTTTTTAACTTTATGTGAGTGCTAGCAAAACATTAGGAGAGCATATTATTGTTAGCTTGGATAATAGCCGAGTAGCAAAAGTATTTGGACAGTTTTGAATGGAATGAATGTTGTTGCTTTTGATAACAAAATATAAAACCAAGGAAATGCTGCTTGAGCTTTTCTCGAAGCATACTTGTGATCTATTTTCGAAGTTACTTTAAATAACCTGCTTTCAGTGTTTTTCAGTGATTTTGTTTTTGAGAAGTCAGTAAATTATGAGGGTTAAAGCATTTCAATCCTCAAACAGTAACAGGCGTAAATTGTTTTCCTCCTACATTAGAATTTACCCCTTAATTATTATTTTAGAACAAAATAATGGCCATCATACTTTTTAACCATACTTTACATAAGTAAAAGATCATTAAATAAAAAGTCATTCATTGTAATAACAGTTAACAGTTACAATACCAAAAACATAAACCAAAATCTTTATTTTAATAATGACATATTAAAAACACTAAGGTTTACAGTGCAGCCCCAAAACATTAATTAATTGTCATTTAAATTATTCACACTATCTTTCAAACCACTAAGATATACCTATTTGTCAATAATCAAGAACTCACACTTAGCTCATGATTTATACATAACTTGCTTGGCATGCTGTCCCGGGAGAGAGCCCTGAGTGATCCTCATGCCCAGGGCTCCCTCCCTTTTGTGGGGTGAGGGAAGATTGAGCTCAGGTCGATCTCAAAACTCTCCTGCTGCTGAGGCTAAGGTGAACTTCCTGAGAGTAAGACATCTAGAAAAAAGATTTAGGCTTATTTTGTCTATAATAGAGGAAGGAACCCGTGGGAAACCCAAACGGACACAGGGAGAACATGCAAACTCCGCACAGAAATACCAGATGGCCCAGCGAGGACCCGACGCTATTGGTATTCATGCTGTGAGGCAACAGTGCTAGTCCATTCTGGATAAAGGTGGAAGAAGGGGGGAAGTTTTTTTTCCAGACAAAGATAGTTGTAGAAAGGAAATAAGGATATATATATAGTGATCTGGGATCCTTTGATTGGAGGATTGTGATTAGGTAATGTGGGCCAGCTGTGTCAATCATAAGCACGTGCTCCTCTCGAATCTAGTTTAATATTACGCTTCACTTAAAAGTTTGAGGAATATGCAGTTTCATTTATACATAAATACAAGTTGTATATTAAATAGTTTGACGCAGAAACCAATATAAAACAACTACTCTTCAACCCATGAACATGTTCTACCAAAAATGTCCACACATACATTTTTGCCTTCATATTGAGCAGCTTATAACTGTGCCTGAACAAACTTTCTTTACAATTAAATCATCCTTGATGTATACAGTATATTTTGATGAGGACTGTGTGTGTGTTGTCTTACTGCAGTCTGTGCCTTTGACTGGCTCTGGTAGGCCTGTGCAGCTCTCCTGTCTGTGAGGAATGGCGACTCTCCATCTGGAGCCTGTGCTGTCACACTCTGTGTACTCAAAGTAGTAGTCTGTCTGAAACACACATGCCAATACACACAGTTAGTCAATACACCCAATCTGGCCATTAACAGCCCTACAATCACCAACAATCCATCTCAGTAGAACTTTAAACTATTTATTCATTTTCCAGAAGATGCAAACTCCACACAGAAATGTCAACTGACCCAGCCAGCACTTGAACCAGTGCCCTTCTTGCCGTGAGGCGACAGTGCTAACCACTGAGCCACCGTGTCACCTCTAAACTGTTTATTTAAAAAGATAATTTTTAACTCTATTTACCATAATGTTTTAATTGTTTTCCTTACAATAAGATTTGTTTAAAAGTGCTCCATGTATTTACTGCTGGGGACACTGACCTGGACACATTATTGTGCATAGATTTAATTTATTATAGTTTTTAAAACATTTGCAAATTTTTTTTTACATTTTTTTAAAAAGAAAGTTTATGTTGGGAAAAAGTATATGGATACAAATAGATCTTGCTTAGGTTTACACATTTTTTTACGAAGAAAAATCTAAAATGTTAAATTTTATTATATTATAAAACATATGCTGGAATAGTTGGTGGTTCATTTCGCTGTGGCATCCCCTGATTAATAAAGGAACTAAGATGAAAGAAAATGAATTATTAAAGTATTACTGTATTATTAAATATATTAAATTATTATTTTTTTTAGGGCAAATAAAAATCTTTTCCATCTGGGCCATTTAAAAAAGTCCTTAGCATTTAGTCTTTTATGAGTCTAAAATTTCATTTATAACGGTATTAAAAACGTCTTAAAAAGTCTTAAATTTAACTTGGTGAAACATGTGAAACCCTGATTAAAGAAACAGTGAAAAAAGTGAAATTAGTGAAAAATAAGCTTAATTCAGTTGAAAAACCATTTATTTTTTACTTTACAGACTGAACTTTCTTCTTGTTTTAAGCATAAACTCAATACAATTTAAATGTATTTATCAGAACACATCATATATTGTTTTTTCTTATCAAATAAATCTATCTTGACTTAAAAAATATTAAATATTTGCACCACAAAAACAAGACAATCATACTTAAAAGCCATTTCCTTTTTGCAGTATATCACATATCAATTATATACTAAACATTCTGACATGCCAACCAATCAATGAAAGTGCATCTAATCAAAGAAAATGCATATCATTATTCCATGTGCGCCCTTCTCAAATGCAGACAGCTTCACAGTATATGCTTTTTCTAAACACATATTTTAGATAAAGCACATCACATAAACTCCCGTGCACATATAACATATAGACATGCATATGTGTGTGTGTGTGTGTGTGTGTGTGTGTGTGTGTGTGTGTGTGTGTATACAATGGAAGGGGGATGGTGGCGATCTGTCTATCTGCCTTCTGTCCTGAACAGTCGCCAGGGCAACAGCCAGGAGCCTGTGACTGTTGTCATGATGATCACTCATTGCATTTGGTTGTGGACGGTATAATGAATTAAAACCTGATATACACTGATAACAACCAGGCCACTAAATACCTCCTGTGTGTGTCTTTGTTGACAGATCTGCTTTGCAAATCAGTGTGCGCACAATGCTCTGAACGCAGTGGTTGTTCTCCTGTCCTTTAGAGGCCTGTTACACACAAAAACAAACTGGATGCATGCAGGTAAGAGTGCGCACAGCATGTGTTATATGGCATATTTGAGTAAATGTGGTGTAATGAAGTTGCTGCATTAAGTTGGTTGATAAATACATCCCCATGGAGGTGCTTGTTGTCAGGTAATGCTTGGTTACAGCAAACCCATTATCACTAATGGTGCACCTGCCACTATTGACCAGCATTTCTCTTATGTACTCTAAACCCTTATAATGTTCTACTTTTATACATGCATCAGTTTCTTTAATAGGGATGGTTTTTAGTAAGCAAACACTTTCAGATTGTTTTAAGACCCTCACCTTTTCCTACAATTATGTTTTAAGTATGTGTTAAGAGGTGAAACCATTTGAAAAAACAATATGTTAGGGTTTCTTTTCGTTAGTTTCAATCATTTTGGGCATTTGTGTATGTATGCAGTGCATTTAGATGTCAACAACATAACATACTTATAAAAAAATTAAAAATAAATAACCCTTTTTCCCTTATCACACATTTTTAGTACTGAATTTTATTGACAAACATGAATGTGTATGCATATTTACCACTGCTGTATGAAATATTGATTGCTTTCTTAGCTGAAAGTGAATGTTTATGTGAATACAATTAATTTTATTTATAAAATGTTGATGTTTTATTAGTCTTTGTGCAATCGTAAGTTACACAGTTATTAAATTACAATCATTAAAATTGAGATACATATAAAATGAATAGTCCTACACTGTAAAAACGCTGGGTTACACACAATTCCTTTTTTGTTGTCCCAAAACACATACACTGTGAAAAAATCCTGGTTGCCTTAAATGTTTAAGCTGAATCAAGTTAACCTTGTAAGTCTATTGAACTTATGACTTAAAACAGTGTGTGTAACTTATAAAATTAAGTTAGAACATGAATAACTTAAATAAGTTCAATAAGTTACAATGAACTTAAACATATGCTGTCATGACTAATTAATTATATGATTTTTTACAGTATAGATTAATTTAGATTAATTGTTTTTACAAATTTAAGTGGATTGAACATAAAACAATTTGTTGTGCCCTCAAAAAACCTCAAGAATTGTGTGGATTCAGCTCATTTTAAATAAGTAGTTTGAGCAAGCAGCAAAAATAATTTTTAAGTGTATTTGTAATTAAAAAATGAACATGAACCGATACAATTACTAATATAAATTGTCATTAATAATGGAAATACTAGACTATTTTATAGTCTAATGCACATTTCTGAACTTGTCAACCTCTTTTCCACATTAAGTCATTAATGAAAACCTTCTGATTAGCTCAAATATAAATTAATTAAATAAATATTAAATTATGCCTGTTCTTTTTGGTCTAGAATATATTTATAAATGGTGAAAACAAACCACAACATAGACACAACATTAGGCACATTCAAATCAAGACGGAAACCACATCTGTTTAGCTGTGCCTTTACTGAATGAGCACTGTGCTACGTCCGACATATCGCAATATTATGTATTTTTTTTCATTCTTTTATAACCTGTTTTAAGATATTGTAATCTGTTTGTAATCATTTTTTATTATTTTAACCATTTTTTTGTCTTGTTTCTTTTATTCTTGTACCATTGTGTATGAAATGTGCTATATAAATAAACTTGTCTTGCCTAAATTGTGAGGGTTGACAGCTGACCTAGTCAACTGATGTTGTTCCAAACCCTATTGTAGAAAGCCAAAGCTAAATGTTTATATACAATATTTTAATTTATATACAAAAGAGAAAATGGTAACTGAGGCTGTCATTCTGCCCAGCATCCATCCTTCATTTTCGGGTGCAGTGGCCCTTTAAAATACGCGTCTTTTTATGTAAACACGAATGACGCAAATTAGCAGCACAGCCTGATTTAACTTAAACGCAGGATAACAGCTATTCATGTTGCAATAAAATGTTAGAAGTTAATAATAAAAGAAATCGTTTTACAAGCTCCAACACACAACCGAGGCGCATAAAAACCAACACACAACAATCGAGCCGCCATCTGATAGGTCAGCTGCGCTGCGTCATCATATTATAGGATACTCGTTCCTCTTGGCTCTGACCATTTTATTATCCATAACAACATGTACTTTTTGATTTTTCACCCCGCATTTTCAGCATACATAGCCATAATTTAGTAGAAGAAATAAACATGTTATAACAATAATAATAATAATAACATGCGTTGAAGTCATTTTAGAAGCTCACAATCATATACCATCCATATAACATGGTGTTATGATTTATTTTATTTAGCCTACTTACATCATATGCAGAAATAAAGCTATTCTAGGTTATGGCTGGTTTAAAATTGTATGTTTTTGACATGTTTTTACCTCTTTACACTGTGGCAGGTTTCCTGACGCTCGTGCGCAGAGGAAAAGCGTTACAAAGCGCACAATATAACCGGATGACCAAAGCGCCCTCTTCTCCATCTCATAAAGGCAGGAGTCCGAGAAAAACGAGAGATGCCAGGGATCCGACTGAAGATAACGGGCTTTTTTCGACGCCTATGCATAAACTACGGGCTGAAATGCGAACACGCTGCGCTCTGCTCAACGTTAAGCTCCTACTGTAGTTGCGCTTATGGGGCTTTGATTGACAGCCAGCGTCTGACGTCACACGCGTCTGGTCTGCCGCTCAATTCACACGGCATCTTTTATTTAGGCCAAGTTAACCTTTTTTGTTTGCTAAAAGTAAAATGAGATGAAATGAATGAATAATTAAATAAATGAACGAATAATTGAAGTAATGAACGGATAATTGAATGAATAATTAATCGAATAAATAAACAATGGAATGAATGAATTAATAATTTATTGCATTAATTAATAATGGAATGAATGAATGAATGAATAATTGGATGAATGAATAATGAAATGAATTAGTGGACAATTTAATGAATGAATGTATAATTAAATAATGGAATGAATGAATAATTGAATGAAAAGTTGAATAAATTAATGAATAATTAAACAAATAGTTGATTGGATGAATTAATGGAATTAATTAATAATTAAATGAATATTTGAGCGAATGAATAATTGAATGAATCACTAATTGTATGTATAATTGAAAGAAAGAATAACTTAAATAATTGAATTAATAATTTTATTAATATTTGAATGAATGAATGAATGAATAATTGAATGTATATTTGAAAAAAGAATGACTGAATGAGTAATTGAATTAATAAATAATTGATTGAATGAATTAATGGTATGAATTATTGAATATTTGATGAATTAACAATAATGGAACAACTCAATAATTAAATGAATGAACGGATAATTGAGTGATTGAATGAATAAACAATGGAATGAATTAATGAATAATTTAATGACAGAATGCATAATTAAATGAATTAATAATAGTAAAAATTAATAATTGAATGAACAGTTGAGTTAATATTTGAATGAATTAATGAATAATTGAACAAATAGTTGACTGACAGAATGAATGGATTAAATTAATTAAGAATTGATTAAATATTTGAATGAATAAATAATTGAAAGAATGAATAATTGAATTAATGAATAAGTATTTAAATGAATAATTAAATGAATGAAGAATGGAATGCATTACTGAATAATTAAATGAATTTATGATGGTATGAATAATTGAATGGATGAATGAATAAATGGATGGATAATTAAATGAATAAATTTATAATTAAATGAATGAATAATGGAATACATTAATGAATAATTTAATAAATGAATGCATAATTAAATTGATTAATAATAGAATGAATGAATAATTGAATGAATGAATAATTGAATAAATAAGGAAATTATTGAATGAATAATTGAATGTCTAATTGAAAGAATGAATGAATGTAAGCTCAGAAAAATTCTGTTAAATAGATGTCTAAAAATAGATACATCTATAAAGGTTTAGGGGAAAATAATCTTATGTCTTAAAAATAATTGACAAAATAACAATAAAATACTTACACATTTAACAACTTTATTTTAACTATGGATACATTTTTGGGGTGTGAAATCTGTATGTTTAGTTTTACAATATAAATACACAGGCTTCTGGTCAGTTTCAGACCAGATTTGGATTTGGAATAACAAATGAAAATCCACTAACTAACTAATTAATTAACTGATAGATAGATAGATAGATAGATAGATAGATAGATAGATAGATAGATAGATAGATAGATAGATAGATAGATAGATAGATAGAT
>CAIGQZ010000320.1:2490107-2501737 GCA_903798205.1 Danio tinwini | reverse complement strand
GATAGATAGATAGATAGATAGATAGATAGATAGATAGATAGATAGATAGATAGATAGATAGATAGATAGATAGATAGATAGATAGATAGATAGATAGGTAGGTAGGTAGGTAGGTAGGTAGGTAGGTAGGTAGGTAGGTAGGTAGATAGATAGATAGGTAGGTAGGTAGGTAGGTAGGTAGGTAGATAGATAGATAGATAGATAGATAGATAGATAGATAGATAGATAGATAGATAGATAGATAGATAGATAGATACTAGGTAGGTAGGTAGGCAGGCAGGCAGACAGACAGATAGATATTGTTAAAGCATAAAAAATTGAACACTAATACACACAGCTCTTTTATTATTTAAAATTACCCTTAGAGAAAAACAAAATCATGTCTGGAGGTCACTAGAGATGCAGTGCACAATAAATAATTCAGTAATATTACACATTATACAACCGGATTTTGTTTATTCAGGATAGAAGCAAAACGAGACAGGAACAGGAAACAGACAGGAAACATCAATGCAATGGTTTTTATATGCTCAAACAATCAACGATCCTCCATACAAGTGTCAATTTATTTGTAATCTTTCATTGTACATTGTATTTCGCCTCATATTTTAATGTTCTGGAAGTGAATTTATAGCTGCAAAGTTGCTTTAAATTTCATTTCAATTATTTCATTTAATTGAACTACTAAATAAACATTTTTAATTACAAAACAAACCCGAATAGAAATACAAGATTTATATCAAAATCAAATGAAAAACATTGAAATAGCAGCTTATTAAGGTAATAACAATTCTCGTTTTAATAAAATGATATCTTCAAATAAATTAGAGGCTTTTTTCAGAAAATCTCCTACGTTTACATTTACTTTAATACCCTGTGCAAAAAAATAGGTTTAAAATTTACACAAAACTTCCTTTGCTCTATTTGTATTGCAATAATTGTGATGAATCTTTCTGAAAGTAGTATGCGTTTCCCCTGATTAAACACCAGATGGCACTGTTAATCTGAAAGTGTTTCAATCACGTAACTTAAACGCGCGTTTTATATTTACATGGCTAAACTTTAAACTCCACAGACGAATATTGCATATAAGCAGGTGAGCTAAATATAAATTACGGTAAAAGGGAACATAAAGAGTGCGCTTTTAAAACAAAAAGCTCGAAACAAAACAAAAACGGAAGTCACCGGTGGGCTTCTGTAGACACTTCCGCTCTGTATGAGAAGGGGAAGAAAAAAAGCGTATTTTCCTCCATCCTGGTATTTGCCTTCATCCTGGTCACTGCGAAGTCCCCGTACCCAAAACAGGAAGTAAGTACCAAAATCATAGCTAAATTTCACTTTCGCTCACCCCTGTGCGCTGGACGTTTGTCTTTTTTATTCTGTACATTACAAAAATAAAGCACCGACATCGATTAAACGCCGTCGATTCCTCACGGCTTGTTGGTGCACATAAACATGGCGTCTCATTATTCCTCGTCTGCTAAAATAAAATAACCAAATAGTTAATATAGAGTGTTGAAATGCTCGGAAAGACGCACTGTTTTATTTTATTCTTATATTATTAGGCTTCTAGACTGTTACGGATATGTATTTGTGGGCTGACGATTAACTGTAAAGAAGTAATTGTGATAGATTGCTTAATTGTCATTTATGTTATGTGTACTTGTTGATGTGTTTTTACTTAAAAACGTAATTAAATAAGCTCATTCGTTTATTTTTATTTGTTTGGGTTTTTTATTATGGTTATTATTTCTTTTTAACTTATTCTGTATTTCATTCACACTGCAGCCCAGTACATCTTAAATATATTATATTAAAATACAGTACAATATTACTTATTCAATCAAATCATTGTGATTATTAATTTGTCTATTTTGCTCATGTCACTTCCTTTGTAAACCCAGGACACAATATTGAATTTTTTACACGGGAACATAATTAAAAAGATTCTTTAAAGTTGTGACAATAACATTTTTAAATGTTAAAATATGTCTCTATTTGTTCAACTTGAAGTAAATGCTAAATAACAGCCTTCTTCTAGAATTACATGGTTATGCCATTTACGCTCTTAAATCTCGCTTAATTAAATGACAGACTGTGACTAAAATTCATATTCATATCGTGCTATTAGATCATATAACCACAATTAATTAATAATTATGGCAGGCCAGTTATCTTTGTGTTTCATTCAAGTTCATATTGCCTTAAAAGTCTTGAGAATCTATGGTGGAAATATATAGTACTGGTTGCAAGCAAACTGGCCCAAAATGCATGAATTGTATTATAAGTATAATGCTTACATCAATATAATGAATAATGTAATGAACATCACTTGTATGCTATATAACTGCAGGTTAATTGTTTATATTTACCTTATCTGTTAAAAGCGATTAGTTACTAGTGTACAAGTTATTAGTGTCTAATAACATTATGGTAACTAATAACCTTAACTATTGCGAATTGTAATTGTAATGCAATAATGTGCACCTTTTGTAAAGCTGCTTTGAAGCAATAATGATTGTGAAAAGTGCTATACAAATAAACTTGATTTGAGTTGAATTGATTTATGTGTAATACTCTATAGGCTGAGCATGAACACAGGCAATGTCCCGGCCACTGTGACCCTTGAATCCGTCAATTCTGTCACATTCACCCAGGACACTGATGGAAACATCATACTGCACTGCCCTCAAAATGGTAAAGCGCACTCCTCCGGTTTCGAATCATTACAATTTTTGAGCTCTCAGGTTCTATTGTGCTTTATTATCTAATATTTGTTATATTGTTTGGTTATGTAGAAGGGGAGGACTTGGGTTCAGATGGGACCACTGAACCGGTTCACAAACGAATACGATTGTCCAGTGAGGATGGAGAAGACCCTCAAGACTCTGCCTCAACTGAGTACTCTGTTGTCACCCTGCCAAGTGAGTATAAGTATACATGTTACTAACTAGTTTATAAAAGGTACATGTATATCAGATGCAAATGTTGCCTGTTTTTAATTGGTCAGTCAATCAGAAATTGCTTATCAGGATGCTCAAATTTTATCAAATTGGTACATTAGAATTAATAATCACTGAATTAATAATTATATTTCAATATAATATAATATAATAAAACATAATATAATACAGTATAATAAAATATAATTTAATATAATATAAGAATAATAATATGAATAAATAAATAAGCAAAGAAATAATATACATTATAGGATTTTGTTTTATGAACTTATGAGTATTTCAGTATAGCCTGAAATAATTCTAGTAAAGGAAAAAAAACACCACATACATAGACATATGCATTACTGAATAGTGTTCAACTGTCTATTCATGTTAGTTAAAAAATAAATAAATCACTTGCACTTTCTGAATTATTATTATAAATGAGTTTATGATAGCTTGTTTTGTTAACTACTTTTCCATTATTTTAGTTACAGAAGGAGATGAAAGCTTCGAGGTGACAATGACTGCGACAGAGATGAGAGACGAGGAGCTGGAATCAGATGATCTTTCTGAAACCCCGGTAAAAGCTTTAGCTAGTTCTTATGTTCATGAAAATATAATGCTTAGTTCTGACCTTTCAGTGCTTGCTTAATGTGGATCTAATGTTTAATTTTGTGAAAAAAATATATAAATATATACAAATTTAAATATAAAGCTAAATATTGCTAATTTTATTTATTACATGGTTACATTCATGTATTATTTACAATGGTATTATTTGTCTTTATTGTTATTATGTTGTTTATTAAATATGTAGTGTATTTCATTTGTGTTTAAAAGTTTGCTTATAGCTTTATAAACTTACCAACTTTAAGTAGTGTTTGTTTAGTAATGTATTATTTATTTATTTATTTATTTTATTTTCACTTTTTTAACTGTTTATTAGAATTATTTGTTGTTATTATTTTGTATTTTACATTAAGTAGTATATTGTTTACGTATTTATTATTTAAGCACTCCAGGATGTTTATTGTTATTTTAGGATTTTGATGTATTATTGTTATTATTATGTTTTTTACTTTAAAATTATTTGTTGTTATTATATTGTATATTACATTAAGTAGTATATTTTTTTACATATTTACTATTTAAGCAGTCCAGGATGTTTATAGTTATATTAGAATGTTGATATATTTTTATTATTATTATTATTATGTTTTTGATTAGGGCTATGTTTTTATTTAGGGCTGCACTATATTAGAAAAATCTAACATTGTCATCGACAAGCTACAATTATAGATAAATTTCATAAACAAAAAGATACAAATAAAATAAACAGTGTTGTATTGTTTTCCATGGAGTCTTAACACTATTCAGGTATACAGTAACTGAATGATCAAATGTAAAATAATACTGTGTTGTCTTCTTTGTATAAACAGTTTGATAAAATTAATCGTTATTAAAGTTACAAAAGTACAATTTCTTAGACCTGAATGTTTTTAAAATCCTCACACAGTCACAAGCCTCAAAAAACACTTGCAAAGTTATGAATTATAATCCTCTCAACATTGACTATAAGACTTAACATTGCAGATCCTGCGATGTGACTATTGTGAATGCTCACATTGCGATATTGATGAAACTATATTTTGTGCAGCCCTATTTTTAATAATGTTGTTTGTCAACAGGGTAAGGATTCTGCTGCACAGAAGAAAGGTGAAGATGTATCAGCTGTCAGTCAAGCTTGGTTCACCACAAAAGAGGATAAAGACACACTGGTCAATAAGGGTGAGTATTAAATATTCAGTATAATTAATATGTTATATTCAGAAAATATTCAGTATTTAATATACAGCTCTCATTGTCCCAATATATGTTAATGGCACAATCGGATAAAACCCAATATATTACATTGATATCTGATAGTCATATATATCTTCAGGTCACAAATGGAAACAGGGTATGTGGTCAAAAGAAGAGATCGATCTCTTGATGACTAACATAGAGCTTTATCTAAAGGTGAGCATCCTTTATTACATTGCAATGTCTTTGATTTGCATCCGCATTCTTCATCTGCCTGTTTATTTGAACTCAGAACCGAGGGATTCAAGACCCTGCGGAGATCATCTTTGAGATGTCCAAAGAGGAGAGAAAGGATTTTTACCGCAGTATAGCCTGTGGTTTGAACAGACCGCTTTTTGCTGTATACAGACGTGTGTTGCGAATGTACGATAACCGCAACCACGTAGGCAAGTAAGGACGTAGCTGCTTTTATTTGTTTGTTCAACAGATTTACACCAAATTAGTAAGTGTGTATATTGCAAAAAATAAAAGATGTTATGTTGCTTTGTCATGTAGATACACTGATGAGGAGATCAATAAACTGAAAGAGTGAGTTTGGGTTTAGTTCTGAATAGCATTGTGATCTGTATTTGTATGAGTCTGCATTGTCTGAACTTGTGTGTGTTATTAGACTAAGGCAGAAACATGGAAATGACTGGGCCACCATTGGGTCAGCTCTTGGCCGCAGTGCTTCATCTGTGAAGGATCGCTGCAGACTCATGAAAGACACGTGCAACACTGGTCAGCTTTTTCGTACACTTTTCATTTATTATCATTTTATTATACTTGTATTAGGAGAGTAGTTTGCGTTCTCCCTGTTTTGGTGTGAGTTTCTTTGGGTTCTCCGGTTTCCCCCACAGTCCAAAGACATGCATCATTTTATTATTATATATATTTTTGTCTTGTTATAAAGGTTTAAAAGGAAAAAGTGGAAAGTCTTTCACTCTGGCTGTCATATCAAGCAAGTTCTTTTCATTCAATAAAGAAAAAGTATGTCCTGTGTGCTTCAGGGAAGTGGACGGAGGAGGAAGAGCGGCGGTTGGCAGAGGTGGTACACGAGTTGACGGGCACAGAAGCGGGTGATGTCGTAACTCAAGGAGTCTCCTGGGCGTCAGTGGCTGAACTTGTCGGCACTCGCTCAGAGAAACAGTGCCGCTCCAAATGGCTCAACTACCTGAACTGGAAACAGAGCGGAGGCACAGAATGGACCAAAGAAGACGATATCAACCTCGTTCGCAGGTAAAGATGATAGAAAGAGTTCATAGGCAAAACCTTTAAGCGCCATTCAAAATTATCTTCTAAAGTAAGCATTTTACTCAGGGTCCTGTGTGTAGGTTCAGTATTTTCACTTTTATAAGTGACAAACAATTTATTTTCATCACTTTTAAAGTGAGATAAATGAACATAAACATATGAGGCAGAGAAAGATCTCATTTTTAAAGTACATTTCAGATGGAACTCTTCATTTATATATAGCAAATATTTTTTCAACCATTTTTGTCTGATAGCCAATGCTTTAATCCATATTCATGTGTGTGTGTGTGTGTGTGTGTGTGTGTGTGTGTGTCATTAATCTGCAGCTTTTGTCTCTTAAATTTAAATCAGACCTGTGATTTTATAACACCAGTTAAATCTTATACTCTAAACTGAATTAGCTTAATTTATTCTTTATTACTTAAATATTTATTCATGTAATAAATAAATGAGCACAACAGTGTCTTTTTTTCATACGGTGCCAATGCCTGCATTTCCATTTCCATTTTAAACAATTATCGGCCGATTTTTGCGGGTACTTTACAGCTTTATAACTGTTAACTGATTAATTTTGTATTATTAATCATAACTGTGCATGATCAGGATAGCGGAGCTGGAAGTGGAGGATGAAAATGAGATCAACTGGGATTTTCTGGCTAGTGGATGGAGCAGCGTTCGCTCGCCTCAGTGGCTGCGGAGCAAATGGTGGACCATCAAAAGACAAGTGGCCAATCACAAGGAACTTCCCTTTCCTGGTGAGACCTTATAGGTGAGTGTGTTTGCTGTGGGATGAGAGTGCCGACGCTGAAGCATGTTTCTCTGTGTGTTTAGTGTTGCTGAAAGGGTTGCAGGATGTTGTGGAAGCACCGCCGTCTACCATGAACAAGGTGGTGGTGGTCGGTTCAAGATCTGCTAATGCTTCGCCCAGCCCTGTTACCGCTCTGCAGATCCCGGTCCAGATCCCAGTGCAGATCACACACGTCTGTGAGTGTATATTTATATATATAATATTTATATATAAATAAAGAGCTTTTGTGATTTTTGTTTCAATGGATAACTTATCTGCTTCAATAATTTTGGAGATTTATCATTTTAATTGTAATACATTTATCTAATAAGCAAACAGTTATTTTAAAGTGGAATTGAGTGTAATAAGAAAATAAATATTTATTAAAATAATTTATTTGCCCACTTCTTGTTTTTTTGTAAACAAAAGAGTTAAATGAGCAACTTTTTCTATATAATATCAAATATATTATATAAAATTGTAAAAATCTTTAGAGTTGTCATACAGAAATCTGAAATATGGCCATATATGAACATCAAATTTCTGAATGGGTTCTGTTCTAGATAAATTATGATGGTTATGTAAGTTTAATAGATGCTGTGTCACTTTAATTGCACCTTTCCTCTTTCCACAGCTTCTTCAGATGGTTCGAGTGGTACTTCGGACAGTGAAACGATCACATTGAACTCCGGAGCTTTACAGACCTTTGAATTGCTGCCTGTGAGAAACATATAATCATATGAGAACATATAAAGCTAAAGCTTTTTTTAATGCTTATAAGCTGTTTTTTATTAATGATGTGTCATTTCCTCCCTAGTCATTTCACCTGCAGCCCACTGGCACCCCTGGAACATATTTCCTCCAAACAGGAACCAATCAGAGCCTGCCACTCACGCTGTCAGCCAATCCCACAGTCACGCTCACAGCTGCCGCTTCACCATCTTCACCAGACCAGATCATCCTACACAGCCTCACGGTGAGAACTGAGCATATAAGTTATTATAATATTCATGTTAATAACTGTGAAATAACATGAATATTAAGATATATCATTAATAATATTAATGTGTATGAGGTTTGTTTATAATATTTAATTAATTGTATTAAATTATATATATATTTTATCTTTTAGTAAAAGTTTTACCTATAGTAATCCTGGTTGATACAAAAAATGTATAATAATAAAAATAATAATTAATTATTTTTGTCACACAACCTGTAAGTCTCTCTCTTCCTCCATTTTCTCCACCAGACTGACACAGAGAATGTGACCGTTCAGATGTCCCACCCCGGCATCATCATCCAGACAGTGACATCAGAGGATCTGGCAGACCCTCTTGGCCAATCAGAGCTGGAGGAAGAGCAGGTGCTGGTGAAGGAGGAGGCTTCAGAAAACCAAACCAACCCTGCAACAGAGGAACCCAATGATGAGCAGTCAAAACCAGGAGAAAAGGTAGCAAACACAATCCAAAAACACCTTTTCTCATGTCACCTTCCTGCTCTTGAAACCCTCTTTTTTTTGGTTCAGACTCTGAACTCTTGTAAAGTGGTGGAGACCGTGCTCATGGTCCCGTCTCCAGGTAGTTTTATTCCCACTAATGAGGACATCAGCAGCGATTCGGTCCTGCCTCTTGGAACACTGACAGGTAATGCTGTTATAGGCTGTTATAAGTGGTGTTTATTTATTTCTTTGCTAACATTTTACAATAAGGTTGTATTTTAGGGCTGCACAAAATTGGAAAAATCCAACATTGCAATATTTTGTATTTCTGATATTGCAATATAAATACAATTTCACCAGATGAATTGAATGGCTCTATTTGGAAACTATTTATTCATTATTAATTGATTCGCATGATTTTGTAGGGGAACGAATCATGCATGAAACGACTGTCATGCATGTAAACAAAGTACAAGTATGGCCAAATGTGACAGCAAGTGAAATAAAGAGTGCTTTGTGGGTTTCAGGGTAAAGTCAAATCCTATTCAGGTATAGAAATGGAAGAAACACCGCAAAGACTTTACTGTTGAAGTAGTTCAATGAATTGATCTTCTGTTAAAGTTCCAAATAGTAAAATTGCTTGTGTCTGGATGATTTAAACTCTGTTAGCTATTAAATACCTCTGCAAATGATAAACTTTTACTTTATTATGGTTAAAATTCTGCAGTAACTCCACAAAGTTCCTCCCCTCATTGTTACAAATAATAAATGTGGAGGTACAGATATCATTACTCAATATGAAGGATTGTCTTGTGGGTGGCGGGGCACTTCGGGATGGGATATTAAAGAACAAATGATTGGTCAGAAGTTTGCATATAAATTGTCATATAAATGTTTGATTCTTATTGGTGGATTTGTTGAATGGAATGTTTTTTAAATGCAAATTTAATCACAGTTTTGAAGCACACAAACACATAGATAACCTTTAAATGGATTTCTGTAACTGTTGCCTCTCATAGTATTTGTTTTTCCGACTTTCCTATTAATTCATCTTTTGAACACAAAAGAAGATGCTTCGAAAAATGTTGGAAACCTGTAACTATTGACCCTCATAGTATTTGTTTTTCCTTCTATGAAGGTCAGTTTTCAAAATATTTTCTTTGTGTTTGATCTGAAACTCTTTAAAACCATTTGAGGATGAGTAAATACTGCTTAAATAAAAAATGTTTTGGCTGAACTGTCCTTTTAAATCTAACATTGAATCTATTAAACTGTCATATTGATTTGAGTAGGACATTTTACCTGTTTTTGGGAAGTTAATAAACTGACTAACATGTTGTGAAACCCATCTGACTATTTGTATTTGCATGCAGATCCCATTCTGGAGAATCAGGAAGACGGATCAAACTGATCCTGGAGCAATATGAAACACTGACTTTAGAGGACCCGTTCCTTCATATAGGGACAAACGCAGCATGCAAGATCATCCAGGCATCATGTGTGCACACATGCCAACTCTTTCTCAGTATTTATTATTAATCATGCAAGTTTCTGAGCCTCCAAGTGCAGATGAAAGGGATAGTTCACACCAAAAAACAAACATTTACTCCCCCTTATGAGTTTCTTTCTTCTGTTGACCACAAAAGAGGATGTTTTGAAGAATGTTGGAATCTGGTAACCATTGACTTTAGTAGTATTTTTTGAATTAACTATCCCTTTAAATACTCTAATGAAGCGACACTTGTTTTTGTTATGGTGTATTTCAAATTATGTAATACGTTTATTTCTTTCAAATGTTTTTTTTTTTGTGTATGTATATCTTATTTTGAATAGATTTTGTAGCCTATGTTCCTGCTTAACAGTAATACTTGATAAAGCCACATAAAGCTGCACTGTTCTGATGTTACAGAGGTTGTAAAACAATATTTGCATCATTCCAAAATGTCTATTATACTAGATGGTCATAATTTATAAAATGGTTTAAATATATGTTAAGCTTACCTGTATATTAGTGCCTCTGTGTTTATTTATTGAATAAATAAAATGTCACCGCTGACGTTGTCAGTGCTGTTTACTTAATTAGGGATAATATTTTGTTGTGAATGAATGGACTGATAAATGAAATGGAATGCATTAGATTAATAAACAAGACAGTGGAGGTCATTTTTGCATTATCAAGCCCTTCAGTTTTTATTATTATTTTATTTTATAAATCTCATATTTATTTTTATTTAAATTTTTGTTTATTAATGGTTTAATAAATAAATTTTATTACTTATTTTAGTACAATCAAGTTAAATGAATGAAGTATATATATATTTAAAGTGAAATTAGAGTTAATTTAAAGATAAAAATAAGCATATTCATTTAATTAATTGGCTTCTAACTTGTAAGTTTATGTTTGATATTTATGATTTATTGTATTATTTACTCATACACAAACTGGTCACTAGAGGGAGCTGAATATCCATAAACAATAAGTAAAAAAATAAATAGACAATGAGTAGATGAGTATGCAGATATTAAAGAATAAATATTAAAATAAACTGAAAATATTGTTTTTTGCAAGTTTATATGTTATTTTTTTTATTATTATTGATTTATTTTTTATTATTTGCTCATGCACGAATTGGCCACAAGAGGGAGCTGATAACCCATTAAAAATACATAGTAAATAAACAGATGATGAGTACGCAGATATTAAAGAAACCTATATGTTCTGGACAGAAGTCATTGACTAAAGCGAAAAATCTTCCCTTTTTTGTAAGTTTTTGTTTAATTTAATTTATTTATGCTTTATTTCAGTTTTTATTTATTTGCATATACACAAATTGGCCACAAGAGAGAGCTGATAATCCATAAACATTAACCTGTTAAATAAATAGAATTAAAAAATATTTAACCCATTTAAATAACCTATTAACAATACATAGTAAATAAATAGAGAATGAGTAAGCAGATATTAAATAAACCTATATGTTTTGAACAGAAGTCATTGAATAAACGGAAACATATATTTTTTGTAAGTTTGCTTTTAATTTTATTTATGCTTTGTTATTGTATTTTTTATTGTTTGCTCATGCACGAATTAGCCACAAGAGAGAACTGATAACCCATAAACAATAAATAGATAATGAGTAGATGAGTATGCAGATATTAAGGTAGCCTGTATTTTTGGACAGAAGTGATTGACTAAACTGAAAAATCTTCTCTTTTTTAGCACTACAACTATTGACTAAAAAATACAAAACACTTCTCGTACGATTGAAGCGAAAACGCAGTTTTACATCCAGGCCACCAGGCGGCGCGAGCAGCTCCACGTTCAGTCTGACTCTCAGCTTCAGGTGTTTGTTTGACAACA
>CAIGQZ010000320.1:2437695-2487863 GCA_903798205.1 Danio tinwini | reverse complement strand
GGAGTTTCATGTTGTCCACAATTATACACAGCACCACAGAGTTTGTGATGGTTCATGAGGGTTTGTTTTAAGGACCATTTAATGTTTCATTTCTTTTAATGACATTTTAATGTCAGCAGTACTGGGATTTGAAATCAGGTTTCAGATACTAGAAAGCACTGACTTATCGCCTGAGCCACTGAAGGACGTTGGCATAAACATGTTTTGTGCATATTGTAATTCTCAATGTTCAACAGCTGAACTTATTACGCTGCAGCTGCATTTTAAAGGAAGCAATTAAGGGATTTGAACTCCTTTCAAACTCCCTTTGTTTTATCCTCTTCGGCCACATGAGTTAATCCATGTTTTTGCACATGGCTAAACTAATTACTTATTATCACCTGAGCTTGTGATGTTGAAGCGAGCTTTATTTGTAGCACTAATTAAACAAGCTTAACTGAATTTGAACTCAGCTTCCATGATTAATTAAAACAGTGCATCTGGTTGAACCTGTCATGAAATTTGTCAACATTTGCTAGCAAAGTCTAAACTTAAGCTCTTCACATAAATAACCTGGAAAAGTGAAATTTGAACAAAGCATGGCTTAAACTTAAGTGCGTTTGATGACTGAAAATGACCATCAGTGATTAACTTTTAAATCTAGAAGACAGGATTTGTGTAAAACTTAAAAAAAAGTTTGCACAAAAAGCAAAGTACAGCAACACCTTACAAATGTACATTGTGTATATGTATTTATTCATTACATAAAACCAAATTACAACAGGTTATAACCAAAAATATAAGGTTTTCACCCTATCAAAGAACACTGTTCATTAATTTAGAAAAAAATGAACAAAAAAACAAAACAATTTCTCAACAACCGCTGCATGTTTTTAATCAAGTGCTCTTATTCGAGATTGCTTTTCTAATCATTTAAATACAAAACAAGCAATTTCTTCATTAGGAATGTGTACCATAGATGTATCATGTACAAGTATAAAAGCATTATGGATGGCTCATCTCAAAACCTCTGGTCTTGTCATTACATTGGCATATAAGTTAAGCTGTGTACAGCATTGAGGGTGCAAACATGTGTACAGACATCCCAGAGTGCTACTGATTGCTAACATATTTGCATCTATTATATGTTTATGTGCATTAATATGGCTCCCAAAGGCAGACTGGCCTGCCCACACAAACGGGGCTTGTAGGAAAATGAATTCTCCTGATTCAAGAATTCAAGTGGGGTTTATGTGGGTTTCCAAAGCTCCCACATAACGATGAACATTCTGCGGTTCCTGTGGTTTTTATAAGGCATTGCTCTGTTTATCACGTCCCACGTCATGAAAGTACAAGTTGGCACAGATACACAGCAGAACGATGGAGCAGAGCATGTAGTAGATCAAGTTGCGGAACTTGGGCTCCAGATCGCCCTGCCTGTACCAGTATATCTGAGAGAGAGAGAGAGAGATTGCATTTACTTGCATTGATTTTTTTATTTTGGTACTATTGAAATAATCAATGCTTTTCTACTTACCAGAACCAACACTGAGCCGCAGACTAGCATGATGCAGATGGCAAAGAATATATTGATTGGTTTTGGAGGCAGTGAAGGAAAGACGAATGAGCTAATGATGGTCACCTGAAAGAGATGGTGAGTTATGAAATATGGTAAACAGATTTACTGAGGATATGCTTGTATGATGATGATGATCACTACATTATATGGAGATGATTATACTGTTTCAAAAGCAAGCAAAGAGCCAAAAACCATTTTTAATTGAAATCGATGTGTAAATGGCCCCTGGGATTTTCATTAGAGGCAAACACTTACCAGAACAAGTAAAGAAGCAAGTCCACCGACTACAAGATTGATGATTCGATCCTGAAAGTGATAAACAACATTATATTAGTGTACAGTGTAGATAACGGAAAAAAGGAAGCAATATAACATCACTTTACAGGTACTTTAAGGTGCTACAGTAACATATAATTTTTATACCTACACTACATGAGCCAATGTAATGCTTAAAGAGTATAAAAATGAGTTTGAGATAAGAAAATGTACATCATTTACAGATGAAGGTTATAAAGTTATTTATTTAATCATGTCAATTTCTCATCAAGATTTAAATATGTGACCCTGAACCACAAAATCAGTCATTGAATGCATTTTTTTTGGCTATACAACTTTAATAACCTCTCATGCTTTACCATGTGTTTCAAGAAAGAAAACCGCATGCTTTTGGTGGGGTCAAATTTATTTCAAAGTAATTACATAATTTAAAAAGGTGTAAATGCAGTAATACCATGGTAACATTTAAAACATATGTTTTTCATTTAAATGGGAAGTTTTCTGATCAGATACAGTGTGGTTTTAGTTGACAAATATTACATTAAAACTTTATGAAAGTAATGATGATTTGGGACCTCTAATATGACAATAGTATACAGATTTTTAATGCATTTTGAGGGGCAGTACTGCAAAACACCTTTACTATCTACTGTATTTGGGACCATAACGACATTATTTATATTAGATTGTGGAAGCAAAATTCTACAGAAGTGATTCTGGCGCCGCCCGGTGGCGAACGTAGTTGTACTCAAGACAAAATTCTACTACGCAAGTAATTATGGCGCCGCCCGGTGGTGAATGTAGATGTACTTGCCATAGGTATTATTTGGTAGTTAGGTAATTTAACTAATTTGGCAACCAGTTTGAAAAAGTATTTTTGAATGCATAATGTGCATCCCAAATTGAATACTTTTTTACTATTCTACTTAATTTTGTTGTTTTAATAATAGTGCAAGTAGTGCATTCACACTAAAAAATGTAATACAGATTAAGTGCTTTTAAATATCAGAATGATGCACTTATTCAACAGATTGAACAGATTGTGGATGCAAAATTCTCCTACGCAAGTAAATATGGCGCCACCCGGTGGTGAATGTAAGTGACATGTATTATTTGGTAGTTTAGTAATTTAAATAATTTGGCAACCTGTAAACATTGACTGGGAAACGGTTTGAAAAATATTTTTTGTATACATGAAGTGCATCCAAAATTGAATACTTTTGCACCATCCTATGCCATCTTGTCATTTTAATAATAGTGCAAGTAGTGCATTCACAAATAAAATTCTAAAAAAAAAGAATAAAGTGCACTTTAAATATCAGAATGATGCACTTATTTAACAGATTTAAAAAAAGATGTGGAACGTTGCACACTTCATGCACTCAATAATCACAGTTGGATTATTTATTTTGGATTGTGGAAGCAAAATTCTCCTACGCAGGTAATTATGGCGCCTCACGGTGGTGAATGTAGAAGTACCCATAACAGGTATTATTTATTTAACTAATTTTGCAACTGTTAAACACTGACTGGAAAGTCGTTTGAATTTCTATTTAGTAAAAAAAGGTTTGATTTGTGATATTAATATTCATAATAATGTGACATTAAGTGTGTCATTTGGAATGTAACTATATAATATAAACCATTTTGATGGATGTAAACAATAACGATGGTCCTAACATAG
Source organism: Danio tinwini (assembly GCA_903798205.1). Classification (NCBI taxonomy): domain Eukaryota; kingdom Metazoa; phylum Chordata; class Actinopteri; order Cypriniformes; family Danionidae; genus Danio; species Danio tinwini. The sequence continues at coordinate 2,484,345 of CAIGQZ010000320.1, read as the reverse complement.
ATCCTGTTTTAAATTTGTAATTTCTGTAGCCTCCAATAATTCAAAAAGGTGCACATATTGATAAATAATGTTATGACATTAACCTGAATTAATATGATAATTAATTAATATAGTTGAAGTTGAAAACAAGCAGGAAATGCTTATGGGCCAATGACATCACCACATTGAAATGATCTATAGAAATCATATTAAATACAAGCATGCATTTTATTATTATTATTTTACATAATGTCCAACAGGATTTTTTGGAACTTGTTCAATTAAAAGATATGAATAATAATTAGCGTCTTCTGTAAATTATGATTAAAATGTATGCCACTGTTATTGTGATTGTGATAACTCACAGAAAAAAATAAGACAGGACACATTCTAATATATAGAATATATTTTAGTTGGAATAATTTATTTGGAATAAATTATTAGTGTTGTTTCAAATATTGCTAGAAAAAGCTTTAATTGTGATTTCATGTTGACTTTATGAGGCAAATAAATAAGTAAATCATTGAGTTACCCTGGCTGAGGTCTCCCCAAACAGAGGCCTGTTGTCCATGCCACTGGTGCCATAGGTGCGTGTAGTGAAGTCATCCATGGCCAGAGCGACACATACACACTTCCCTGAGTCCTTCTAGCAGCTGCAGCTCTTCTGGCGTGGAGGATGGCGGTGCATGATCGCACTTCTCTCCTCACAGCAAGCAATTTACAAGCACATCACAGTCATGGTTGGCTACCTGGAGCACACATCATGGTTCATAACATGTTAAAACATTCATTTACTTCACTCTACTGACAATTTCATGCCATATCAATGTAAAAACCCCAGCACTAAATGATCAGTTCCGAACTTTGCTCCCTTTTTTCCCAGGAATCCAAAGAGTTTCATTACAATGGGGGTTTCAGAGGAACACAACAAGCTTGTCTTTCTAATAATCAGCCCTGGGGCTTGGGTCGATTCAGACTGCCTGGATCATGAAACCATAAGCACTGCCTTAAAAATGTGTGATCGGTCATGTGAGAGCTTGATCTTGGCGTCAGCGCTGAGGGAAACAGGGCCTTTGTACAGTTTACGTGGTTTGTGGCTTGCAACAAAGCCCTGTTTGTTTTTATTTTAACTACAAAGTCACATATAATCACAATATTTAAACAACATTTTGGCTATTTAAGTACATTAGGGATGGTGTCACTAGAAAGACAGACCCTAAATAAACTCCCCTCATCATTAGTGTTCTTCAGAAGTCATATATGATGGTGCATATGTAATGAATTATCGAATATTTGCATTATTGGGTGAACTATGGCTTTATAAAACGATAACCTATAAAAGAAAAGCTGGTTTTATATTTGCACATTCATTCAGAGACAACTTGTGACATGCTCCCTATAGTGTTTACCATGCTACTTTAACCATTCGGTCTGAAATCACACATAAATATCAACATTAGCACTATATAATTGACTGTAAACGATGCTGATTTGACAGTCTTTAGCTGCTAACATGACAGAATACTATTCTGAAATTATATTATGAAGGAGAAAGTCTGAATGTGTAAATATAAAACCAGTTTACCTCAGTTATAAAACTTACTATCATGTTATGTACACAAGCAACAGTACATTACCTTGCAGTATGACGCAAATATTCATCATGATGAAGGTTTGATGACTCAGAAATCCTAAATATAGTTCAGGAGCACAAATATCTGAGGATAGAAGACGAGAAAGATGACTCTTTTTTTTAATGTTTTTAGCTCTGTAACCAAATAAAACAAACGCACATTTAGTGTCTTGTCATTTGCTTACACTGATTGTTATTAGAGCTGTGCTTGTATCGTTTTATTATCGATATCGCAATGTGTGAGTCTGAACTGCAATGGCTCTGCAATGTAATTGTGATTATAGTTGACCAGACATTATAGTTAACAACATTGTATATAGAAGGTGGAGTCATTTAATCTTTTAACTTTAGGCAGGGTATATACAGAAAGCTGTAAAATTCAATAGCATTTAAGACCTTTTTAAAGACTCTTTCTACACATTTTAAGACCTCATCGCCACTTTAGGATTCAACCGGTAACACTGGCAACATTTTAACTTACAGTATAGTTGCTAAATACTGATTGCAAGACACTAGTCCTAAACTAAAATGTTATTCATGTACTGAATAAAAGTGATAATCCTGCAGGTGACGCCTAAAATAACATCAGGAATGGGGATGCTTCCTCGGCTGCTGCAGTAAACCAGCTTAATGTCAAATCTAGCCAGATTATATTGATTTCATCCAAATTAGGGCTGCACAATATGTCTTTTTAGCATCGATGTCGCAATGTGTGCATTCACAATAGTCACATCTCAGGATCTGCAATGTTAAATTAGGATTATATTTCACCAGGAGCCGCAGTTCAGAACATAGAGTCATTGGAGATTTTTTTGGAATACTGAAAGAAAATTGTATACCTTATAAAACAGCATTTAAGACTTTTAAATACATGTTGAGGACCCTACATTTCTCTAAATTGACTTATCAATGTTTAATACTTTTTTAACACCCTGCAGACACCCTGTTAGAGTGCAATTTTAAACATGTGCTTTTTAGGCCTTTGACTGTGTAAGCATTTCAAGCTAGTTTAAGCCATTTGAGTATAGCAAATTAAATGTTTCAAAATTATAATCGCACATTATATAATTATTTACTCAATGAAAATGATACAGTCGTATTACTATTATTAATATTATTATACAGTGTTTATTTAATTTGTGTTGCTAAATACTGTTTGACTCCCCAGAAAATTCAGTGTTTATTTTACTGTTGAATTTAACTTTGCTTGTCATTTTTTTTATTATATTTACATTTTTATTATATTAAATTATATTTTGCAGATATGCTTTCGCCTACAGAATCATCCAAATCAATCTAAAATGATGAATTATTTACAAGCTATTCAAGTAAATCTGGTAAATGCCAGCTAAATAAATCGCTGTAAATGACAAGTTTGGCAGTTTTCTTCAATATCGTGCAGCCCTACATTGGGGAAAAGTTGGTTTTATATTCACACATTCAGACTTTCTCCTTTATAATGCAATTTCAGAGAAGGATTGTTTGTAAACTCTAAATAGGGAAATCATATTAGCAGCCAATGACTATCAAAGCACATAGTTCACAGTAAATGAAATGGTGTTAATGTTGTTTTGAAGTCATGTGATCTTACATGCGATTTCAGACCAAATATTCAAAGTAAAAATATAGGGAGCATGTCACAAGCTGTCACTGAAGAATGTGCAAATATAAAACCAACTGTACCTCAATCTGTCCTACTTATTATGGTCTAGTTTCGTTTCTTCTCAATCTACATATAGTGGTCAATATAGTAATAAAACGAGCATGTTCAGTACAATAAAATATCTTTATTAAAGTTACTTTGCCTATTTCAGTGTAATTAAATGAACAGATTTTTGCTCTGAAACACAATAATCAGCAAAATGATATTTACTTGACAGCTACTTCAAACGCTCACAACTGAATAAATGTAAACACGACTACAGTCAGACTGTTGTTATAGATTAATATTAAGCCATCACAGAGCTAGCAAGCTAATGGGAGTGAAAACAAGCTGCACATACGGCTATGGAGGGAATCGGAATATATTAGACTGAAAATATAATAACTTACCTTGATGAAGCAAGCGGAGGGATTTATTGATTTTTCGATCAGAGTATTATCCGCATGACTTCAAAAGAGCAGTAATGACGGCTCGGTGCATGAAACCGGAAGTGACGTGATCTTAAAGGGACAGCCGCTGTGTTTAGTGTTTATAATAATCGAGGTCGTTTGTTAATGAACACACAGATCTCAAATTATGCCTCAATTCTTTTATAAGCAATAGTAAATGCTCAAGAAATGGGTAGTCGTTTTGATCATGTGGATATGTTGTGTTCATGGATATTTATGAAGTATAAAAAAAAATCTTAACGGGTTAAGAACAAATGTCCGCAGGTTTTATGATGGTATGTGACTTTGAACCAAGCAAAAATAATGTTACGCGTACTTTGAAGTGAACGCAATATGTTTTAAGACCTGCAGAAGTCTTAACTAGCCACGAGTTTTGTTTCATTTCCCCTACACAAAAATAGGAGCTGTAACTTTCTTCACCCAAAGTAGCTGAAATTGTTAACAAAATGTGCACGTGTGTTGATTTAATATGAGTTTTCTTTATTTCATCGAGTATATTAGAACAAATAGTGTCTCTTTTCCATTGAGGTAAAGTTGGTTTTATATTCACACATTTAACATTTGTCCTTAATATCATTTCAGAAAAGCATTATTTGTAAATTCTAAATAGAGAAATCATATTAGCAGCCAGTGACTATCAAAGTACAACTTTGTTCACAGTCAAATAAATAGTGTTAATGTTATTTTGAAGTTATACTTAGGCATGGGACGATAACCGTTTTCAAGGTATACCTCGGTTTGGAAAAGTCAAGGTTTTCTTACCGCCCAAACTTTCTCTAATACTGTTCCTATGGTATGTGTAAGATTTTTTTTTAGCTACATTTTTTATAACAACAGCATCTCCAGCAGAAAAGATATTCAAAGATGCCATTTTAAATTGTAAATAAATCTGTGTTTATTAAACTAATGAAGACAGCAGACGTCAATGATTCATTTTCATTATTTGGCCTGGCAAGTTTACTGCTCCAAAATATTATAAACGTTTCTCAAAATAAAACATATTGTGTTCAAAGGGGAAAAAAACTTTTAGTTTTTACACAGACATTTAAAAATAATATATTTTAGAGCAGTAATCACAATACAGTGATACCGTGAAACCATGATATTTTTATCCAAGGTTATCATACCGTCAGAATCTTATACCAGCCCATGCCTAGTTATACTTACATGTGATTTCAGGCTGAATATTCAAAGTACCATGGTAAACATTATAGGGAGCGTGCCACAAGTTGTCACTGAATGAATGTGTGAATCTAACAACAACTTTACTCCAATCTCTTTATCAGTGTGGTATAAATTAGATGTATACATGCACAAGCCTATAACATACATTGTGTTTGCTTCTAGTAAAAGACACAAAACGCTGGCATCTTGTTCATCTTTAAAAATAAAACACATGAAACATGTTTATTTAAATCATTTTATAATTAAAAACATCCATTGCATTAAGTATACAGCAAAACATTATGTGTTCTGCAAAAACAGCATGTCTAAAAATGAAAAATGACAAGTGCAGGACTGGAGGTTGGATCAGTATGCATACACCTTTACTTTATGCACTTCTCGGTCTTCACACTCCCGCTTTCTGTTGTAGTAGTAGAACGTGTTGTCTCGACGCTGAAGCTTCTTCACAAAGCCGGTGTCTGGCCAGCGGTCAATCTAAACCACAGCACAGCAGTTTTCAAAACATTGAGTCAAACATGAGTTTGTCTGATTTATATAGCTAGAAAGCACACATTACATAAACATTTAAGGTCAATATTATTAGCCCCCTTAAGAATAGTTTTTCCTATTGGCTACAGAACAAACCACTGTTATCCAATTACTTTCCTGATTAAGCTAACTTGCTTGGTTAACCTAATTAACCTAGATAAGATTCACATTTTAAATCATTCATTCATTTTCCTTTGGCTTAGTCCCTTTATTCATTAGGGGTCACTACAGCAGAGTGAACCACCAACTCATCCAGCATATATTTTACACAGTGGATGCCATTTCAACTGCAACCCAGTACTGGTAAACACCCATAAACTCATCCACACACACTCATAAATTCATTTATTCATTTTCTTTTCGGCTTAGTCCCTTTATTTTTAAGGGTTCACCACAGTGGAATGAACCGCCAACTTATCCAGCATATGTTTTACACAGCGGATGCCCTTCTAGCTGCAACACAACACTGGGAAACACCCATACTCTCTCATTCACACACATACACTACAAACAATTTAACTTATTTAATTCAACTATAGCGCATGTGTTTTGACTGTGAGGGAAACCAGAGCACTCGGAGGAATCCCCACGCAAACACAGGCAGAACATGCAAACTCCACACAGAAATGCCAACTCACTCAGTTGGGACTTGAAGCAACCTTCTTGCTGTGAGGCGACAGTGCTAACCACTGAGCCTCCATGTCGCCCCTTTATAAATGTTTTTATCGTTCAATTTTAAATGGTTTAAATGCACCTTAAGCTGAATTTCACTATCATGCCAAAAACTAGTTAAATATTAAGCACTGTTATAATGACAAAGACAAAAGAAATGAATTAGAAATGGGTCATAAAATCTATTGTTTAAAAATGTGTTAAATCTCTCCATTAAACAGAACTTATTTGTAAACATTTTCACAGAAGGCTAATATATCTGACTTTAACTGTATGTGAACGTACATATTGCTAGTTTCTGTCTTTGTATGCGTGTATATTAACTAATGTATGATACTGAAAGCAGAGGTACCTCAGCTTGTTTGATCTGTCTGTACTCGAGCTCATCTCTGTATCCTGCTTGCTGAAATCTGTACAGGTTCTCCACCTCACCTGTCCACTGCTTGGCTCTGCTCATAGACTTTGGTTTGGCGTTATTATCCAATAAAACTGCGCAGGCCATGCTTTCTGTGTATGATAACAAACACATCACACAGTTTTATTCAGCTTTGGAAACAGTGAAGAGTTCAGATGCAAACAAACACGTTAAAATGTTCCTCTAAAAATGAACGATTATCTTCAGTTATTTCAGTTTTAATTCAATAAAACCTCTTCTTTGCTATATAAGTGAAATGACTAAACCTACACACAACAGCCTGACATAAATGACTATTTTAGAGGAAAATACACGGCACTTGAAATAACGTTACACCCTAACCACCGATTAAGCGTTCGTAAGTTACAACAGTACATAAAACAGCATTCAAGTAACGTTATACACAAAACATTCACCACTAACAAATAATTCTGTCTTTATAAATCATTCCAGCATGCCTTATACTATACTATTAGTCTATATGTTTATCTATAATAATGTTTAATGCGTACTTACGTCGACGTGTGTGATTAAAAAGCGGACTTGTCAATAATAGCCCTCGTGTTAGGCGTCACTGTAACTTAGCAACAGAATTAAAACGGCCAGTCAAAAACAAACCCGGGATTAGACAGCTCGGCCGGACAGTCAACATGATGATTGCTTGTAACTACGCTAGAAGAAACGAACTGAATGTGCTCATTTATTTAAAAAAACTATGTACATATCTGTTTACTATTTTAGTGTATGCGAATTGACTAACTATTTATTTTTTTAGTTTCGTAATGAGTCTATGGTCCTTTAGATGGCGCTGTGGTATCTCCACTATCAGGTTGCAGATGTTTATTTCCGTCTCACGTGATTTTGCAGCGCAATGCCAACAAGAGGACAGGACAGATGTTGGGCTCTAGGTCTCCAGCCCGGGGAGAGCTTATCCAGTGATGTCCTGAAGATTTACCTGCTTTTTTGAGTGTTTAATCAGCCTGTCAGCATGAGCTCTTTCGCTGGCCGTATGAAGGAGTATCCCAGCATCTCTCTGGACCGCTTTGATAGGGAGAATCTGCACGCCAGAGCTTATTTCCTCTCTCACTGCCATAAAGGTGCATTTATAAGTGATATTACGTTACCTGACGACTCCCCAGACAGAGTGAGAGGATACTAGGGGTTGCTTACACTTCTTTAGTGACATATACTTGTTTCACAGATCACATGAAAGGGCTGAAAGGACCTTTACTGAAGAGAAAACTCAAGTTCAGGTCAGTGATGCTTCTACGCGTTATAAATAAGAGTTCAATGCTTTTACATGTTTATATACTTTAAATGAGCGTATAAATAAGAGTTAATGTAGAGTTCAGTTCTTGTACATGTTTAGAAACTTTGATAGTATATTACATGTTTAATAGTTTAGTACATGCCTATAAACTAATAATGAAGTTAGTATTCACAGTAGAGGTCAATTTAGAGTTCACACATTAGTTTTTAAACTAGTATTATATGTAAATAAACGTTCAGAGTACAAATACTTATATATTTATATAATAGCATTAATATGTAGAATAGTAAATGTGATATGTAGTGTATATCTATGACATTTTTATCTTTTTAAAATGATGTTGCTGTTATGTAAATGTTAGACGACCTTTAAGTCATTTAATAACACTGTTAAATGTCATCTTTATCTACTCCAAAAGTTAAGAGTATTCAATGGCGTCAAACTCAATTCCAGGAGGGCCACAGCTCTGCATAGTTTAGCTCCAACCACCTTCAACTCACACCTGCTTTATAGTGTCTAGTAGTCTTGAACATGTTGATTAGCTGCATCAGCTGTTGGATTAAGGTTGGAGCAAAACTGTGCAGAGCTGCGGCCCTCCAGGACTCCAGTTTAAGACCTATGATTGTGTCTTAAATATATTAAATTGGAAAATGTATAAAAACATTGACAAACATTTTCCTTCCTAGTTTAACAGTCAAGCTGTACTGCTCATACGTCACACAAGAGCTTCTGCTTAGTAACCCCAGATATGCATTCTGGGAAGATCATATCGTAAGTGTTTCTCAGTCATGCAACTTTCCCTGCAAGTCATTGTGTTAACCTGACACAAATACCTTTGTCTTAAATACCAGGTCCCTTTGGAACTGGACAGTCCAACCAGCATATCTCTAATAGATGAAAGCACAGGAGAGGTGCGAGTGTGTTCAACATCTACCTTGCTCTTTTGACTGTTCTGAGTTGATCTAAAATGGTGTGAATGTTCTCTTTAGACAGAAGATGTGGTGGTTACTCTGCTTTCTGCGGGACACTGTCCGGGATCAGTCATGTAAGAAACCTCAGACAAAATAAGAGCTTAAAGGGATAGTTCACACAAAGATTACATTTTGGAGCAGCAGTCACTGACATCCATATTAAGATTAAAAAAAATTACAAAAGTCAATAGTTACTGTTTTTTAACATTCTTCAAAATATCTTCTTTTGTGTTTACATATTTCTTAGTGACTTTTGAGTGAACTATCTCTTTCATTACACAGTTTTGATTTATTATGGACAGGTTTCTCTTCGAGGGAGCTCAGGGAACAGTGCTTTACACAGGAGACTTCAGACTGGCTGTCGGAGATGCAGCGAGAATGGAGTACTTGCACTCTGGAGACAGGTATTAAGATAAAAAAAATGCCACATTTTGTAGATAATAATAATATAACACAAGTGTCCATTTTACAGGGTAAAGGACATTCAGAGTGTGTACATCGACACCACATTCTTTGATCCCAAGTACTATCAGATCCCTAGCAGGGTAAACACACACTCACCTGTTTATAATGACACTCCAAACTGCTGGATGCTTCTATAAAGGCATTATGCAATTTTAGGAGGCTTGTTTGGCTGGGATACAGCAGCTGGTCCAGGACTGGATCTGTCAGAGTCCATATCATGTCGTTTGGTTAAACTGTAAGGCAGCGTATGGTTATGAGTACCTCTTTACTAACTTGGGACAGGAGTTCAGCTCTCAGGTCAGAGATTGTGTTTTTTCTTTAGTTCTTTCTGCATTGGTGTTAAAATTAACACAGTTTCTCGGCTACAGATACATGTGAACAGCTTGGACATGTTTAAAAAAATGCCTGAAATTCTGTGTCATGTGACCACCAACCGTGCAACGCAGATCCACGCTTGTCGGCACCCGAAGGTCTGCTGGGTTTTTGTGTTTAGTTGTGAATGAGTCAGTGTAGATGTAGATCACAGATGTGCTGGTTTTGCACAGGATGAGGAGTTCTTCAGAGCGAACAGGTTACCCTGTGGCTCCACGGCTCCAGATGGCGTTCCTCTTAACATCATCAGCATCAAACCCTCCACGATATGGTTTGGAGAACGGACCAGAAAGACTTCGGTTGTTGTCAAGTGAGTCACGATAGAGCAATATTAACATTCTGACTGTAGATAACCGTTTTCATGATTTACTTAAAAATAAGATCAAGGTGTTATAATAAATTACTTATATTACTATTATTATTAATACTGTTAATTGCTTAATAAATTGTTAAGATTAAAGCCACTTAAAACTGTAAACACATGTAGAGATCAAAAATCTAAATCTAAAAAAGCTGCATAATTTGCACAAAGATGAAGTTTGTTTATACATTACATTTTATAATTTATTTTATGCAAGTATTTGTAATTATACCACCATTTTTACATTGTATTTATTATTTTATATTAAATTTTCTACATGAAGTAAATGTATATTTCACACATATGCTTATATGTAATAGCGTATATTACTTAATATAAAAATTAAACACACACACACAAAACATTGAAATGATTAGATGTTCTACTTATTTTTACATTAAAACCTTAATAAGATGCATGCACAGTTGATGCATGTTAAATTGAAATATTTTTATAAATGTACATAATGTATTTACCTGTAATTAATTACAAATTAACACACATCTAAATTATTGTATCAGCTAATTGTATTAAAATCTTATATAAAATATGCTCTGTGTCTTTCTTTAGGATGGGTAGCAGCTCCTACAGAGCATGCTTCTCTTTTCATTCCTCATACTTGGAGGTTAAAAAAATTCCTGCTTTCAAAAATATTCTTATTAAATCATACAAACATAAGTATATGGTAAGCCCATGCTTATTTCCTGTGATTAGGTTAAGGACTTCCTGTCCTACATCCGTCCTGTTAACATCTACCCTAACGTCATTCCTTTGGGCAAGACCGTGGAGGACCTCACAGAGCTGTAAGAACTGAACTTTCTTTTGTACAGTATTTTATCATCTAGTTACAACAACACTTACTGAGTTTTTGTATTCAGGTTGAAGCCACTGTGTAGAAAATACTGTGGACGAGAGGAGATTGTCTACAAACCACTCGGGGCTCTCAAGAGAACCAGAAAGAGACGCACATCAGAAGGTAAGAGTAGTTTTGTCCTCTAAAATAAATAATTATCAGTTCAGCTTCAGTTATTCCAGTCTAACTTCCTGCACAAATCAAAACCAAGAAGATTTATAATCAATTGTCATAACATCAGGCTTGAAATGATACAGTAAAGCTGACACAATTATTCCTGTTTATATTATAAGTGCACAGGAAGCCCCTTGAGCTGAAATTCAGATATGATAAGGGGCGTTTGATCACAACAGAATTTGCCTTTCAACCAATCAGAGCAGAGAAGGCTCCCTGAAACATCCTTAGAGGCCTATGCATCTAAATACACAAAAAAGCACCTCCTCTGCCATGTTAACAACAAATCAACATTTTAAGACACTCAAAATCAAATGTTAGCAATCTTTAAAATGGTTAATATTGGCTTTTTCAATTCCATTAAGGCTCAGACAGTGATGGCGACCTGTTTGAGGAGGTTTCAACAGCTCCGAGGCGGCGCAAGATAACAGTGACTGACCTGACCACAGTTGCTATAAGTGTACATTCTCACATCACTAATGCAGACTCTCACGATAATGACCAAACATATTCCCTCATAAAGCTTTGTCCTTCTGCACACACATCTAATTATATGGACTGCACTGAATCAAACGATGATGATGATGATAATGAAGATGATACAGCTGAACAAACTCCTGCTGTCGCTCCTGCTCCATCTTCCACAGAAATGCCATGTTCAAACCACACTCATTCAGACTCCACACAAACCAGTTCTACTCAGCCCTGTTGGGAAAAGTTCTTCAAGGCAGAAGTGGTGCTGACGGACGAGAGTGAGTTGGAGAACAGTCAGAACACACAAACGCTCTCCACTAAAAACACAGCGTCTCAATCACCAGAGCTGTTTCAGGATGAAGATGAAGATAGCTCCATTCACATGAGCTCCTCTCAGTCCACTCATATATCAGACACAGGGACTGAAAGCTTGAGTCAAATAGACACGGTCATAGTTCAAGAGGATGACAGTAAGGTCTGTACCCTCCAACACAAGACTGAAGAAGCAGTGGAACTGAAATCAGACTCTCAGGTCTCATCTGACTTTGAGCTTCCACCAACTCCAGGATCTAAAGTCCCACAGCCTGAAGACCTGAAGGACCTGTACAGGAAGCTGGCGGCAGGGGAGGACGTGGTTGTAAGACAGATTTTTTGAGAGTTCTTTTTTTTTTTTTGGTTTGTTAGACCAGCGTTTCCCAACACTGTTCCTGAAGGCACACCAACAGTACACATTTTCAACTTCTCCCTAATTAAACACCTGAATTAACTCATTAGAACAGAAGAAGAGGTAATGGGTAAGATAAGAGGCATCAAAAATATGTACAGTTTGTGCCTCCAGGAACAGAGATGGGAAACACTGTGTTAGACAACAGTTTACCTCATGCAGTTTTGTACCTTTTGCAATTTTGTAAAAGCTCAGTGCTTTAAACCAATTATTTAAAGGTCTGAAGAAAATGTTTTCAGTCTTATGATTAAATAAGATCATTTAAAATGAACAACATTTGTTTTTTTGTGATTGTTTTGGAGAATACGTCTCAAACTGGATTCCTGGAGTGCTGCAGGTCTGCACAGTTTTGCTCCAACCTTAATAAAACACAGCTGATCCAGCTAAACAAGGTGTTCATGACTACTATACACTAAGCAGGTGTGAGTTGGGAGCTGGTTAGAGCTAAACTATGCAGAGCTTCTGGATTCCCTCTAGGAATTGAGTTTGAGACCATTGATATAGAACTGCCGATTCAGTTGTCTATGGGAGAAATGACTAGAAATAATAAGTCAAAAAACAGTCAAACTACTTCCTTTACAAACAAACTTGTTCATGACTATACAGACAAAGTAGAATAATCTAATGAGAAAACATCAGTTTGCAACATCAAACAACATAACAAGCTGTTTTAACGCCTAAAAATGAACGGAAGTGAATGAGACCGGAAGTCTCGAGCAAAACAGATTCAAATGGCTGCGCCTGCTTGTACGTCAAGAATGTCAATAAAGCTGAAATAAAATATAGTAGTATACTATTATCTATTTTAAGAGTAAGTGTAGAAGACACCAATGTACTTAAAACAGATCTGCAGATAAAAACCTCTGCACTTTTGAAAAGTTTTTCATACAAATAAGAAAAGCTGTGTATGTATTGCTGCGCTACCTTCACATTCTGTCTAAATTACAAGATGACAACTAGGAAACACTAGCTATGTTAAAACAGCTCAAAGAGAAATCTTTAGACTATTTTATTTATTTTAAACTAAACTTTATTTTACTTGAATTACTAAACTAGTTATTTTTAGTTATGTAACAATTAAAGTAAGACAAGCTCAGAGTTGTATTAAAGTTTTAACTGTCTGAATAAAACACGAATAATCTTTAAAATTAGCAATCATGTATATGCAAAAGTTCCGAGCAGAAGTAAATGCACTGGAAATAAACTTGTGGTTTGTGTTCTGTGATCTTTATTCCGTCCTGCTGCAGTTACGAATGACAAACACCAAATTGCTTGAAAAAGATGATAATTCTGCACCTGCTCAATGTAACTGCAGCCAGATCAGTGTCAGTGAAACACACAAAACCACCAGCAGCTGCTTCTGCATCTCTACATCACTCCAGTAATGTTGTGCATGCTTCAGTGGCACCAGTAAACTACACAGACTTCCTTAAGTCCTCCAATGATTTGGCCTGTGCCATTAACACATGACTACTGTAATGAAGGCACATTAGAAGAATCATCTAGAATAAACCAGCAGATCACAAACAACAGAACATGATGACTAGTAAAAAATGTGAGAGTATACAAATTAAACTGGATAATATAGAAAAAATATTTACTTGCGTGCTATTCCAAGCCCAATTTTTTTAAGTATCCGGTCCAACTTTGTTTGGTCAGTGTTAACACAAAAGCTGAATTTTGATTGTGTGTTCCAAACATACAGATTTGAATCAACATGAGCATAAATAAGTTCTCTTTGTGTGTGAGCTGTTGCTTTACACGAACTTGAGCTTGTGTGCTTTAGTTAAAGGTGAAACCTCAAACAGCATGAGATGCAGGGGTTTACTGTATGGTATAATGTTGTCCTGGTTGAAGGTTAAGACGCTGCCGCAGCTGTTTCAATGGTGATAGCCTCAGATCTGCCGCTGCCTTGCTCTGTGCATGTTACATGGAGTGAACCATCCCTAAACAAACACCCACACACACACACACACACACATCAGTAACAGTTTACATACAGAGAGAGGCTTTATGACTGAATATTATTCAGATTATGGTGTATAATACAAGCAACAAACAATAAGTTCTGTCTAGACTGAAAGCAAAAATCACGCATAAAAGAACGGTTAATATTTGATGCTTAATAATACACCACTGATTGGAGTTTTTATTTTATGCTAATCAAGGCTAAATTTAATCATTTAAAAATGCACTAATAACAGTAACAATACTAAAACTTGAAATGGCAGTATTTGTTTCAAATCTAATTTACTTCTGGGATTCAACCTGAATATTCTGCATCATTATTTCACATGCGCCACATGATCCTTCAGAAATCATTATAATATGCAGATTTCTTTATTATTATTAAGCATTATGCATCAGTTAAACCCTTCATTTCTTTCATTACCTCTTCATAGTCAGCACTGTGATGATATCATGCAGCTCCTCTTTCGGTTCCAGGTCTCCAAGTACAATCTAGAAAAACAAAACACTCATATTCAAAGCTAAAGTTACCTTCAAGATTAAATGCACAATACAGACTCAACACTAAAATGTGCATTAAAATCCTGGACGGACCTGTGCGATTGGCTGCTGTGCCTGGAAGAGCTGGAGCCGCACTGACGACAGACTGCCAGGACCCTGCAGCGTGTGCTGGCGGCGGGCGGGCAGAGGAGTGCCAGACGGAAACAAAACAGTGAAAACCTCCAGCCCAGAGTCATCCACTTCCTAAAACGCCAACACCACATCTACTCATCAAAAAACAAAGCCTACTGACTGCTTAATAATGAGTTCACTTTACTTTGAAGAAGAGTTTAGGAAGTGTTGATGTTTGAGCAAACCCAACAAAGTGAATTGCAAAGGGAGATCTTCACTTAAAAAAAAACTGAATTAGCTTTAAGGCCTACATCTAAAGCCTGGTAGGAACAATGTTATTACTGCAGACTTTAACAAGAACATGCAAACAACGTAAAAAAATAATATAATAATAGCAAAGAAAAAATGGATACAAAAAATAAATGCTGGCAGGAACTACAATAAGCTTCTTCCTGGGTTTGTGACATCACCAACCCTAAAATGTACATAAACTCCACACCCTGGGCATGATGTTTCCTTTATCATACACTTTAGTCAATCGCGTCATGGTTAGCCAATCAGAACACACTGTGCCAATTGACCAATCAGAGCCCATTGTGTATTTCTGATGGAGAATGGTCTCACAATTGTCTTTGTATAATGAAGTCACCAATAAATGTTTTTAGAGAACAAAAACAGTGGTGTAGAATAAAATAGAAATATCTGAGAAAAGAAACAAAGCATGACCACATTATAGAGAAGCCAATATACAAAAATCAAGCCTTCAATAAACCTATCTATAATCATTAAATAGTGCACTCAATGTCATGAAATATCTCCCTACTTTAAGGGTGATGTCGCTGGCACAGCAGTCCACGGTGATGGAGTCTTCACCCAGAGCCAGACTGTCTTTCCCCACCAGGATCCCTGCCTGCATGGCTGCGCCGATCGGAATCACCTCATCCGGCGGGATGGAGTTCAGCAGCTCCACGTCTGGGAACAAATCCCTGATCATCTGCTGCAGCTTCGGGATACGAGCTGATCCTCCACATAAAACCACCTTAGAATGAAAGCAGAGCGGTCAGTTTAATCTCAGGGGACATATAATCAGAAAACATAATCTAAAAAGTCAATATAATCATGAAAAATAATTAAGTCTATTTATTTCAGATCCCTCCAAACCAAAAGTCAAAATACTGCATGATGAAAAATATCTGCCAATTTATTAAATGTACTGGTCATGCAGTACAGTATATTGTTAGTTCTTAAAAAAATAAACTTTACAATTGAAAGGTGCATCATCTGATTTAAATGGTAAACAATCTATAGCAATAAAAACACTGTTAATGGCACTGTGTTATTTTAGTAACCACTAAAGCTTTTAGTTTGAATTACATTTGATTGCTGTCTATTTTCTGTTTATAATTTTTAAGTTTTAGTCATTTAAATAATCATAGATCTAAATAGTTCAACTAAACAGCAAACGTTTTTTGTCAACTACCTGAAATAAAACATCAACATTTTTCAGCCAGAATTTATAGTAACAAAATGATTTTATTTACAGCTCCCTCAACTGCTCACTCATTTGTATAAAAAAAACATGAGCTTGTATGCTTGAGTAAAAGAAGAGTCCTACCTTATTGACATCAGAGGTGGACAGGTTTACTTGCTCCAGGAGACTTTTAATGGGCTGGATGCATTTATTAAACAGGCTGGAGCAGATGAGCTCAAAACGGGCTCTAGAACACAAGCATAAATAAACCGCTGAGGTCAGAATTATTAGCCCTCCTGAATTATTAGCCCCCTGTATATTTTATTCCCCAATTTCTGTTTAATGGAAAGATTTTCTTCAACACATTTCTAAACATAATAGATTTAATAACTCATTTCTAATAACTGATTTCCTTTATCTTTGCCATGATGACAGTAAATTATATTTGACTAGATATTTTTCAAGAAGCTAGTATTTAGCTTAGTGACATTTAAAGGCTTAACTAGGTTAATTAGGCAAGTTATTGTATAACGATGGTTTGTTCTGTAGACCACTGGTTCCCACCCTTTTTTTGCCTAAGACCCCCTTTTCCCACGGAAAATATTGTAAGGCCCCCTTAACATTTAATGATATTATCGCTCATATACATTTGCAGTAAGGATGAAAAAAATGTTGTTTTCAAACAATCGGTATGTTATATCTAGATATGTTTATGCACAAATAATAGCCTAATGTAAAATTTAAAAGCAAAACATCAGTAGGCCATTTGTAACTGAAAAGCGTAAGCCTTTGGTCTTTAAATTGGCCCTATATTAATTGTACTAAAAGTTTCTTGTCAGTAGCTGTGACGTCCCTTATCTCATTTTAAGTGTGTGTGTCAATTATTTTGCCTTAAGCTCAAAAACTGCTCTGGGCTTGTTGCGGTATTGGGAATGAGTCGTCTGCAAATGTCTTACTAATTTGGACGGCCTCATGCATCCCTTAGCAAGAACTTTGGCGCAGATAATACACTGTGGTTGGGTCAGAGACTCTTTGCTTCGAGAAAATGGAAATAAAACCATAGTTCAGGTAACTATCTTGGTATTTCCTGCATTTCGTGTTTCCAGTATTGCTAGCGCTGCGACCTGAGATGTTTGGAGCTTCCTCACCTGGGTCCAGTATGCTTGGCTCATTAGCATTAGTCTTTTTTTATTAAAATTTTTTAATTACAAATTACAAATTTGTCCATTTTTTTGGTCAGCCAGGGGATAAAATGAACTAAGGCAACATGATCGTTCTCCTAATTGTCAGCTAAAAAAATTGTAAACCCCCCCACAGAGCTCGCTGAGGCCCCCCTTGTGAACCGGGACCCTCTGTTGGGAACCGCTGCTGTAGACAATCGAAGAAAAATATAGCTTAAGGGGGCTAATACTATTGACCTTAAAGTGGTTTCTAAAAAATAAAAAACGGCTTTTATTCTCGCTAAAATAAAACAAAGACTTTCTCCAGAAGAATAAATATTATAGCAAACACTGTGAAAAATTCCTTGCATCATTTGGAAAATATTTAAAAAAAGAAAATTCACAGGAGGGCTAATAATTCTGACTACAACTGTATATATGACACGTCTCCTCTACAATACCGATTTACCTGTAGCTTCAGCTCACCTGGACACATTGCACTCAAAATCCATGCCGTCGTAAAGCGAGTCCACGAAGCAGTTTGCGCTGCCCAGCGTGGAGAGAGTGTGTTTGGCCACATCAGCGCTGTTCATCAGCTTCATCATCGCCCGCGGGTTACCACTCACATCCTGCTTAAAAGTCCTGCAGAAGGAAAGAGAAGCTCACAATCAAACAATCAATCAACCTTTATTTACATAAGCACCTTACTACAACCTAAGTGCTCTACACCAGTAAAAACTAATTATACAACAACTAAAAAGCAAACGATGCACAAACAATACAAGAAATATCAATAAAATACAGCAAAACAAATAATTTTTCTATTACGAAACACCCTCTCTTGATGTTTCAGTTAAGATTACGTCAAACATCGAACAAAAATGCACATTTCAAAGCACTTCATTGGCTCTTTAAGTGTATAAGGGGTGAAATAGGAGAGACAAACTAACAAATACAAAATTAGCAGTAACACATTTATTAACACACTGACTTCTTGAACTCTGCGGCGAGGTGTTGAGCGAGCTCCTGTGTGAAGCTCTCTCCCCCGGTCTGGTGGTCCGTCTGTGTGGCGAGAACACGGTAAACCCCACTGTTCACCTCCAGCACGGTGACACTGAGCGATGTGCCTCCCAGTTTATACACCAGAACATGACTGTGATTGAAGATGTAAAAGAGCATGAGGATTCTGCAGAGCTCTAGAATAAAAACACAGTTCACTACGAATCTTTTGTCCATACAACTTGAATTTAGGCCTGTCACAATAATCCATCCATTCGACTTATCGATATCAACACATGGACATGACCTCAATCGTTTTTGGTGATGCAATATACTGTATATCGCCCACACATAAAAAGTTATTCTAGCAACATTTTACCTGTCTATTGGAGGTGTCAGTGTCAGTACAGTTAAAAAAAAAAACACTATAGTATTTACTAGAAATTACTATAGTATACAGTACTCAGCATAATTGAGTACACCCCATTTTAAAATATGAATATGTTTATCCATTTCTCAGTGAATATAGGCAATGTATTTTGGTGCATTTAAACTAAACAGATTTATTAATACATATATTAATTAAAATAATATTTCAGTCACCAAACATATTTAGAAATTGAAAGATAATACTATTACATGCAAGCAAAATATTGGAAAAAAATACAACCTACAAAATTTAAAGTAAATCTTTCAATTTTTTTCCTTCTCTTGATTTTTCCTCTATTTTTTTTATTTGTATTTAATATTTTTCCATAACATGAATTTGGCTGTACTAGTTTTTAGACCGTTATCATAAGTTATTTTGTTAGATAAGCTCCAGATCTGGCTTCAGTACTGACTAACCTAATGTATATGCACAAATATAATATTGTATAGCTTCCTATTAAAAATATTAATTTAAATGATAGATTTGTGAGGGGTGTATTTATATATGTTGAGCACTGTAGATGTCTGACAACTGAAAATAGATCTAGCAGCAGATATCGCAGCTTCTGTTATTTTTACCTTGCACTTTTTTGTAAGCATCTATTATTATTTATAATATGCATTTTCACATTCTGATTCCAATGCCTCATTATCAAATTGTTAAAATGACTATAATTAAATTAAATATTCTTAAGAATAAAATGATGTGTTCTTCCTGACCATTATTACCAATAAAGCCTAGAAAAACAGGCCATCAGTAAACCGATAGGATCAAATATTTCCCTCCAGTTATCAGAGAAAAATTAGTTTTCCTTAATTTCAGTTTTGCAACTATTCAATTGTTTTACATTTCAAAATTGCAATATATACATCAGTGTAAAACCTATGAACGGTGGAAAACCATATTCTGTAATTGTGTACCCGGGTCTTCACTTTTGCCATGGCCTCTTTTGGCTTTAACAAACTTATCCCTCAGGTTTTTCCAAACCTTTTAACAAAAACTTTTATCCTTTCCCACGGCTGTTGCAATTTCTAGCCAATTATTGATCATCTGGTTATCTCTGTGATCACGGATCATAAAGATGTCTGTACAGTTGTACTGTTTCAGACAAAACCTCTTCAAAGTGTTTCATATTCAACTCAAATCAAACGCGGCGCCACCGCGCACTGTTCGCCTGAATCTCAAAAAAACCCCATGTACTCCGCCAGCCAAAATCATGTCGCGCGCACCCAAAGCGAACCTCGGCAAACTCCGTGTTGACGTCACATTCGTGTACGCACTCAAGCGATCTAGCGGACACGTCGAGTTATAAACCAGGCTTTATACTGTTATTTATCGCAGTACATTTTGTAGCAATATATCCTACAACAAAAAGTAGATGTTGTGACAGGCCTACTTAATTATTAATTTACCATTGTTTTGATATGTTTATATAGTATGTGTATCTACACACATTTATTTATTTATTTATATACTTGTAATTTTTATTACGTATTTTATTTAAAAAATTATAAATTTTCTTTGGTTTAGTTTTTGTTAATACATGTTAAAAGTTTTTTAAAAATTAATAAAGATTATGCTTAAAAAACCCAGTTCAAGCAAAATGATACAAAAGCTCTTACCTTTTTCCCAGCGGTGAGTCCTGGCCAATGTCGTAAGCTAGAAGAGCAGCGGAGGGTTCGTGAATCAGCCGTAACACATTAAAGCCGGAGCTTTCTGCAGCTTGCCTACAAAATAAAACAAGGCTTTAATAGTGTTTTCTCTTACATCAGCTATATTATGTATGGCAAGCATGGGCGTAAATCTCGGGGGTAGGGTTGTCCCCCCCAAACAAATTGGGTTTGACAAAAAACTGCATTTAAAAATGGTTTTCCCTTCCCTTCCTCACAGTGGTTTGGTCCACTGCCTGCTTTGCCAGTTCATCTCACCTACTCTACACACAAGTCAGGTGTGTGGCAGCAGCTCAATTCATGTTGAACTCCAGTGAGTAGGGTATTTTATTCACTTTAAATAAAGCGATTCTCTTTAATGCAGACTCATTCTTGCTGATTACCGATGTCATTTTCTATGAATCTGCTATATTAGCAATTAAAATATTACTTATCTAGCTTGTTAACAATAGCTTGTTGCATAGTGCACAGCAGCTAACATGCCAAAGCCATTTCCCATGCATTGTTTTATTTGTGACGACTTGGCATAATGTTAACTTAACATCGTTTAGCTGTGCATGAGCACTGTATTGTTTGAGTCCCCTTTAAAAAGGACTCATGAGAAATGTTATATGTATTGTCCACGCCTACTATTGAATGAAATTTATGCCCATGATGCCAAGTGTTTTTCAGCTATTGATAAATTTCTGGTGAAAGGTTAATATTATACCTGAGTGCATTCTTCTGCATCTCTCCAAACTCGAAAGGCACAGTTATGACAGCATCTTTCACATCCGAACCCAGGGCTGACTGAGCCGTTTCTGCAGGGAACATGAAATGATCATCAGTGGCTCACATCAGGCAAACTACAAAAAGAAATAAAGGATTCAGACGATACCTTTCATTTTATGGAAGATCAATTTAGCGACATCTTCAGGTGACACATATTTGGTCGTCTCTCCAGTGTCGATTTCATATCTGGGAAGATCACTCTTGTTGACAACCTAAGAATGAGTTAGAAATAATCAGGTGTTGTAGTTTTTGCCTTTTCGCCACCTTGTTTATTCAACATTTATAAACTAAACCATATATTTAATCCTCTTATTTAGAACTGAATTATTTAATGCATTTATTTTAGGTCAAAACATAATCAAATACTTGATGGGGGTTAAAAACTGTAGATACTTACAACACATTTGCTTTCTTCTTTGTGTGCTTGTGCATCTGGGTCATCATAGCTGTCAAGTAAATGCCATTGTTTTGTAATAAATCAATTGCTGTTCATTAGATTGTAAAAATGTAATGCAGTGATTTATCTATAACATGTTGTGTAATAGTTAAATTATTACATGCTTTGGTAAATATGAAAACATCCTCAATTGTTTTTTTTTTGGCGCAAACATAAACCTACCGTCTACCCAGGATCTGCTTCACTTTAACAACAGTGTTGGCAGCATTTCGTATTCTGCCCTGCTTCGCAGCAATTCCCACTATCTAGAAAATAAATGAAATAAAAACATCAGATCACAACAAGCACTGACTGCCTCAATTTAAATTTTAACTATGTAAAATGTACATAAAGGTTTTTAATAATTATTAAAAATATATATTTTATTACATGATTATTGCTAATTAATTAAGATATTGCATACAAAAAAAATCCAATTGAACTAAACAGAGACTTTATAATTCATCTGTGATGCGCTTTCCTATTAGAGAATGAGTCAGAAGATATATAATAATGTTTATGGTATTATACAATTAACTCACAGGGGAAATTATAAAAGGTGCAAAAAAAAAACACAACAGAGCAAAAACATACAAAAACACAGACACTACTGTTTTTATATTTAATTTCACATTAGTTATTAATCTAAATGCTCTCTGTTTTGGTGATGAGCTGTAGTCATAATGAATGAATGAACGTCACATCTGTCCATGTCGGGTAAATTACCTGTTCAGTGTCTCTGTAGGCCACCACAGCTGGAGTGACTCTGTCTCCTGCATCATTGGCTACAACATCTGCTCGTCCATCCTAATGTGAAAACATTTATTAAAACACGTTTGTGTATCTGCTGTGTTTTGTCTGCGTCTCCGTCTTATTCTGCACCAAAAATTAGTTCTATATGACATTTAATTACGTTGTCTACATATTCGTGTCTAATAAGAGAAGCACAATTTTTTATGTTTGAAAAATTCACCTTAAATACAGCGACACAGGCACATGTGTATCCAAAGTGCACTCCGATGGCAGCCATGCTTGCGATTAACTCTACCGGAAGCCGGTGTGCGTATACAAATGAGAGGGTGGATTTTGGGATGTCTTCAAAAGACAAGCAGTGCTGTTAGCCAATCAGCACGCGACTGAAGTGACGGCGTCGGAAACGCCTGATTTAGAAACAGATGAAAGCGACGCCAGAGGGCGTTGCATACTGGGTGATGAAGTTCCCTTGAAAGTGCGCACGAGCGCGTTTTAAGCGCACAAAATCATGTCTTTAACCAGCTCCTTTTCCATCCCGTTGCTTTTGCTTTTATGTGTTGTTTTATTGTCAGTTACTGACGCAGAAGAGTGCGAAGGTGAGGTTGTCGGCTTGGTTTTTAAAGCGCATGAGCCACTGAGTTTAAAAATAGTCACCTTAAGTATGCTGGGTTATTTTGCACAAGTGCATGAGTGTTTTCACATGGTGAATATAAGATATTCACTGAATGAAGTCGTTATTTAGCATGCGAGTCCAGTTGCTTTGGATTGCATACTGAAAATGTTTTACTGTAAAATTAATAAAAAAAATAAATCTATATTTGGAAAAATATATGTATACACACATACAAATATATATACTGAAATATATATATATATATATATATATATATATATATATATATATATATATATATATATATATATAATGCTTGAAACGGTCCACTTACATCTATAAAACATTGCTTATGTTCTGCAGAATCATTACTAATGCTATTATTATATAACTTATCCATGAAATCAGCCCTCCAGTATAAACCGCTGTTTATTAAGTATGTGTGTATCTGTTTTCAGTGTGTGTGGGGTTTTTGGGACGGCTTTATAACTCACTGGTGATCAGACACACAGAACTGTCCCCAGAGCTGGTGGAGGAGGGCCTGATCAGAGCCTGCGCTGAGACTACTGGGAAAGAGAATCGGCTAGTAAGAAGATAAAAACATGTAGTTTGAATCCTATTCACCATTTGTTGATAGTCTATATACTGAACATATGAGGTCTTGTACGTCTGTCCCCTTTCACCTTAGTGTTACTACCTGGGAGCTTCCAGTGATTCTGCAGCCAAAGTGACAGGTGAGGTGATTCGCCCCCTCAGTGCACATGTTCCTGTCCACAAAATCTGCCAGAGGCTTCAGCGTAGGGACGGCCAGATCTGTGAACTCAGATATGGTAGGGTGAAATTGCATATAAAGATCCTTCAAAGAGGCCATATGATGCTTTGTGATGTCTTATTTTTCCTGTAATGTGTAATTTATCATTTTGTGCCTCCTAACAAAGAACACTGCTTCAGACCTGCTTAAAACAGTCAACATATTACTTCCACAATATCCAAAAATTAAAAATTAGAAATGAGAAAAATACTGCATAAATCAAATACACAAAAAGGCAAGGCTTCAGTCGTTTTTTGTATTATTGCTATATGTTGTGGAGATAGCACAACTTAGCAAATAACAACTTTACTAGGAAACTGTTTGCAAAGTTTTTTTCTGATTGGGGTCAAGGTAATAAAGTGTTTACTAAATCTATTAGAGGCATTTACATGACTAAAACAGAATTAACAACAGAAATGTTTTAAGCGATTTGTCCATTCACACACTAATAAAAGACACACTAATGCATTTTGGGAGTTTGAAAACACAAAATGTTGAAAACAGCTTTAAGAGTGCACAGTTTTAAAAGAAACATAATCATTATTGTCTTTTTGTAAACTACAAAACCCAGATTTAGTGAAAACAGTGATGTCATGCGTATGCATAATACTTTTTTAGGCACTGGAGAGTATGTGATGTCCAAAACCAGGGACGTTGTGGAATTTGTTGTGAAATATGTTTGATATTTATATCGCCATCTACTGGCCTGGCATGCATAACGCAAAAATGCAAAGGAAAAACTTCTGGTTTTAGTACATTGCTGTCCTGCAATCGTTACTTTAGAAACCTAATGATTACAGTAAGGTACATTATACTTTTCAAAACAGACTCTAGGTTTCAGCCAATCACAACGCATTAGGTCAAGCCGTCCAATCAGAGCATTTTCTAAAGTTCAATCATTCATTTTCTTTTCGGCTTAGTCCCTTTATTAAACTGGGGTCACCACAGCGGAATGAACTCCAACTTATCCAGCATATGTTTTACGCAGCGGATACCCTTCCAGCTGCAACCCATCACTGGGAAACATCCATACACACTCATTTACACACATACACTACAGACAATTTAGCCTACCCAATTCACCTGTACTGCATGTCTTTGGACTTGTGGGGGAAACCGGATCACCCGGAGGAAACCCACGCGAACACATGCAAACTCCACACAGAAATGCCAAATGATCCAGCCAATGCTTGTACCAGCAACCTTCTTGCTGTGAGGCAAATGTGCTACCCACTGCGCCACTGTGGATTATGTGAAAACTTTAGTTGTGATAAAGTTTGCACAAACTGGAAATTCCTGAGACTTTTATTTCAATATGTCGATGTATTTCCAACTGAAATTGAATATTGAGTAGGGGCGGGGCTTTCTTTTTGCATGCACCATTACCTCGTAGCAAACTTTTGTTTAAGAATATTGTTGAAAAAACAAATAAATATTTTTAGTGGATTACTAGCACAAATTAACTGTTCACCTAAAGAAAAATTATGTGAACATAGTAAATTTAGATTTGACACAGAATTTAGAGTATACTGTATGTCAACCCAGTAAACAAAACAATGACCTTTCAAAGAATCATCATATGGCCTCTTTAGCTGTACTGACAATGTATAAGGGGTTGAAATATTCAGAAATATTTGTCTACAAACTTTTGAAACATACATATGCTGTTCTCCTATAAACAGAGCGTCCAGTTCTTGACTGGAGCAGAGATGCTTTGTCTAAAATGCGAGTGTTGGAGCTGAAGAGAGTCTTGGCCTCATGGGGAGAAGAGTGCAGAGCCTGTCTGGAGAAGAGTGAATTTATCGCCCTCATCCAGGAGGTGGCCCCCAAACACAACTCTGCACAGCACAGAACACACAGGGAAGAGCTCTGAGGGCCTTCTTGTGCAGCTCCATGCTGGGGACATAGAGTTCTGAGGAGAGGGCCTCCCTGTGCAGCTCCATGCTGGGGACCTACAGGAGGGCCGGCACGTGCAGCTGCACTCAGGGACACTTTTAAAAATGCACCAAGACTCCTAACTTATAATGCTTTTTATAATGTTAATTATGAGTAGCCATGTGCAATGTGTGCACATTTCCCCAGTGTCTCATTCTCTTTTACCACTGTAAGCATTTTTCTCCGCACACTTAAAATAAATGACTAAGCTTTATTAGCGTCTGTGATTAAGAGGTTGCTTGCAGAAATGCAGGCTATTTTTCTTGTCCAGCAGTTTAATTTGTAAAGGGACACAAGCTTGTGTTAAGCCTTCAGAACAGTGTTTCCCATGCCTGTTCCTAGAGGCACACCAACAGTACATATTTTTTTATCTGACCCATTTATTTCAGGTTTTGGAGTCTCTTCTAATGCTCTGATAAGATGATTCAGTTGTGTTTGATTAGGGAAAGGTTGAAAATGTGTACTGTTGGTGTGTCTTCAGGTGCAGGCTTGGGAAACACTGCTGTAGACAACTTATATTTTAATTTGAACTCCTTGACTGTGTATGAGACTGTTGGTGAGTTGAACAAAACCCATTCACTCATCCAGACCATATTTTAATCCGAAATAAAATGTAAAAAATGTTCTGGCTAAATGACAAAAATTAAGCTTTTTTAAGGCCGTAATTTTTGCATGGTTATTATAGACAAATTCTTTAATAGATCTCTTTGGTATAAAGCAATAGAATGAAAATTTGAATTGTAAAATATGCAGAATTAATATTATATTGTAAAATTGTATAGATTAGACTAGATTGCAAATGACTAGGGGGCGGCACGGTGGCTCAGGGGTTAGCACTCACAGTATGAAGGTGGCTGGTTCGAGTCCCGGCTAAGCCAGTTGGCATTTCTGTATGGAGTTTGCATGTTCTCCCCATGTTCACATAGATTTACTCTGGGTGCTCTGGTTTCCCCCACAGTCCAAAGACATGCATTATAGCTGAACTGAATAAACTAAATTGGCTGTAGCGTACGAGTGTGTGTGTGTGTGAAAGAGTGTGTATGGGTGTTTTCCAGTACTGGGTTATAGCTGGAAGGGCATCCACTGTGTAAAACATATGCTGGAATAGTTGGCGGTTCATTCTGCTGTGGTGACCTCTGAAATAGAGACTAAGAATAGGAAAATGAATGTAAATTGACTAGCTAACAAATGGGTAAAAGTGAATGATAAAGCAAAGTATCAAGATTTTAAATGAAAATGTTTTAGTACTTTGGGGCTCCACTTTGATCATCTGATGTCAACAAAGGATTCTCGATCCTTTGGTATGTAAAATGTTGTTACAATGCACAACATTTAAGTGTGTGCCTTCTGTAAACCATAGGAAAAAAATGTATGCTTTTTTAAAATCATATTTTTAAAATCACAATTTTTTGTATGCTATTATGAAAACATAAAACATTTGGCCAAACTGTATTAATGAAAATTTTTAGGGGTAGAATATGTTGAATATCCATTAAAAAATAATGCAAAAAAATCTTACTTTTTCTTATAAATATCTATATATTTAATTTTAGATTTTAGTGTGAAAAGCAGCCTGGCCATTAGTCCTGATTTCACTTATGTGTGTGTTTCAATTACAACATTCAATTTGGTGTCAGTGTGTAACAAATTTCGTAGATGCTTGCGAATGACATAATTATATGTCACTATCCTGACCTCTCGTGAGGATCGTATTGTTGTGACACACACACACACAGAACAAAAGACGCCAACGCAACCGTGCTGATGTTTACATCTGGCGCGTTTCCATGGCGATCACAGAACCTTTCATCCTCAGCTTATGATGCTGCCGGATTTTGCTGACAAACTTTTTATGTCATAAAACAGAACCAATAAGCCACAAGACCATCCATTGGCGGGGCTCGTTCGCTCTCCTCTTATCTCTCTCTCCCACCCCCAGGCTCTCTCATTCACAATCCCCTTTTTTACCATCCAGTTCTGCTGTTCTCCTGTAATAGCTGTTGAGAGAGAGTGAGAAGAGAGAGAGACTGTGAGTGAGATTCAGGCCTTGCCCACGCAAAGAAGTGGGAGACTGAACCTCTCTCTATACGCTCTCTCTCTCTCGCACACACACACACAGTCAGTGTATCATGCTTGCACTGTGTGGGCTGAGCTGAGCATTCCTGTCATACAGTAACAGTCTCTCTGCCTCCGCACTCTCTCTCTTTCCCTCTCTCTCCCTCTATTTCTCTTTCCCTTTCCCTCTATCTCTCCTCTTTTCTCCCTCTATTCTCTTTCTCACACACATACGTTCCAAATACACACATTAACACACTTATAGACTATCACAGACCAGAGAAGGACCCTCTGAGAGGAAGTCGAGATGATGTGGAATGTGTGCCCTGGTTTTATTAGGTAAGTTCTACGATTTTTTCCAAAACAGTCAGTGCGTGAGGGTCTGAATGAATTGAAGTGAGTGTTTGTTAGAGTCATTTGTGTCATCCTAAGGCTTTATCGTGTCATATTTGGTCTCGCTGCCGATTTCACTACAGGGATTACAGAACACTTTTTTTCTGACAGGCAAAATGTGTGTGTGTGTGTGTGTGTGTGTGTGTGCGTGTATGTGTGCCTGTCTGGATGAGGATGTGTGAATGAGTGTATGAATTGTGCTCACTCTATATAGGTCTTCCTCAGGCAAACCGGCTGAATTTTTTTGCAGAGTAGACAAGACGTCTCCTTACCTTCTTTACCTGTCGCTTTACTGACGTCCTAATTTCTGTCGTGACTAAGGCCAATCTATTCAGCCCTAACGCCCACACATTAAACCATTACACTCTCCGTTTCTTCTCCTTAGTTTGCTCCCTCTCCAATTCCCCCCTTTTTTTCCAACATCTCTTTAAACATCTGTGTGGCTCTCCGTGCACGTGCACAAGCAAGAGTCTTTCGCACACCCGTCAGGAGATGCCAGAGGATGCTCGCTCCAGATTTATGCGTTTGGCCCTTTAAAAGCAGGCAAAGTTTCCTGGTGAACCATTTTTCTGGTTGCCATAGTGATGAGCGAGGACTTGGAGAGGTGCAGTGGTACTGGGATGCAGTGACAGCTCTTAGCATGTGAATTCTCACACTGAGATATGGAGATGCACTGAAACTCTGAACAGAGACGGTGATGAGGTGAGACGCCCACGAACACACATCGCTATTGCTCACAGTGGTCTTTGGCTGATCAAACTGTTCCTGGATCTGTAAACGGAGGTGACAAGAGCCCGAAGGGGGGAGGAAACCATGTGGGGATGAGTGTGAGAGGGAATTTATGCGTGTGCAGTGATTAATGTTGGAGAAAGTGTGTGTGTAGTTACTCGATGCAGAAGTTTTGCATTTCTTTGCTGCTTTGAAACTTGACTTTAGGAGAATGCAATTACATGCATATTAGAAATGGAGATTTGTAGCGAGTTGCTGTTTTACAGAATAGCACATTAAGAATGAATGTTAAATAATGCGTTTATAATTTTAATGTTAGCAGAAGTGTTTAAAGATTCTGCATATTACAAATGAACACTGAATAGTGGATTTAATACATGCATGTTTTGCATTTATTCTAATATTACAGATGCTCAGTAATGTGTTAAATAACATTCTAGTGTATTAAAAACTAGGACATTTGTAGTGGACGTTAACTACTTTTGCATAATTATTCTACATGTGGCAGCTTCGGTTTGTGTGACAATAAACTACATGGAATATTTATACTGTGCTATAAAAATTATAGTACAGGAATATTTAAATGAGCTGCAAAATGCTAAACGATGAATAAATTATAAAAGAAATGGTACAGCATCTACAAACGCCGAAGTTCAAAAGGCCACACTGGTAATGCAATATGAAATTTCAATTAAAATTTTAGTACTTCAGCTGAAGCTGGATCAAATGCTCATCAAATTGTAGCTTCATTTTTTATGATGATTATATAATTTGTATTGAAAAAAAAGAACGTTTCATTCTTACTATGATAATAAAAATGTTAATATGGTATTTTCACATAAAAAATAATAATAAACATATACATGTTACTTATTAACCTACCCAAAGGCAACAAAATTAAAGCGTTAACTATGTTGTCTCATATTAAGAAAGGCTGCAGTCTTGCAACTTCAGTCAAGCTCTTACCCACAGATCCAGACGTCAAGGTGTGTCTTATGTAACAGAGAAGCAGCAAGCTCATGTGATTTCTCCTTGATCTGATGAAATCAAAAGGAAAAAAAAAATCAGGATTTTTGCAGCTATCATCTATCACAGCGCCTTCAAATATTGATGCATTCAGCATTAAAGAACTGTACTCAAACGACTACAATATCATCGCTATATTGTCGATTCCTGTAATTGTGTTACATTGGCCCTTCAGCGTGCAGTGGAAATAGAAACGTTACTGTTCTGTAACCGTATGTGTGTGAGAGAGATTTGTAGGAAGGAGTGTGGGTGTCGGTAGCCTTTATTTCTGTTTCACATTCAAGTGTGTGAGGTGAATTTTTGTGTTGCCTGAGGAAAGAGCGGAGTTATCAGAAGCATGCAGCCTTTCCTATACTTCCTGCAAAAACATCCCGAGGAGCCTCGGCCCAATCCAGCCAGGAAGAAGGGCAGGAAGTTGGGCTGAGATCACGGGAAGTAAATTACAAAGCCAGAAGGGGCTTAGTTTGAAAACAGGTCTAGTGGAAGCTTCTGGAGAACACAGCCATGCTGCTTTAAAGAAAATATACAGTGTAGCTTCAGATTTGTGTATGTGTGGGAGTAGCGATGATCCTATATTTAAAATTGATAGGATTATGAAGGTGTTTTATTTTTTCGTTTAATTCTCACTGCCATCTTTTTAAACATGCTTTAATAAATTCATCTCTTATTTATCCAATCAAATTGCATATCATCTTTTGCTGCTCTATTTTAGCCTCCTCAGATATACAGTGATACGTGAGTGGCTTTAGGGGTGACAGAGATGATGTATTTAAGCATATAGCCTCACCTGAGTAGACACTGGTGATTGGTTGAGATACTGAAACACTTGTTGCTTATTGGTAGCAGTCAACAAGCAATGTTTTTGGTTGGTCGAGATGCTTTGAGATGGTCTGGAAAACTTCCTGCTGTAATTTCCTTTTTCCTGCTGGTTTTCCTGCTCTGCAATATTCAGCATCAGGGCTGGGCTTCAAGTGTCCTGAAATCTCAGAGCTCAGAGGAAGCGCCAGCACATTCGGGCCCACCTATTTTACAAACTCAAAGTGGAATACCGGCAAAAAAAAATCACTGGATTAAGGACTAAAAGCTCTGAAAAGTGCCTGCGATTGTACATGAAGCTTCACATGGGACGTCCGGGTCGAAGGTGAACTCCTCCTTGTTTCCTTTTTATTCCATATTTGTAGCTTTTATTTTGCTCCTATGCTTATAGTTAGGGATTTGAACAAACCTCTACAACCAAATACTAAACTGTGTCACAAACTTGTCTGATTTTCGATATGAATGATATCGAACTGTAATGGGATTTGTTAAAGAGAGGTGTGCAATCTCACTTCTAAGTGATCAGACTTAAGATTTTGTGAGGAAGGGAAATTGCCTGAATACTAAACACTAGCCAAGTACAACCTACCGTAGCAACCCACT
Organism: Danio tinwini; assembly: GCA_903798205.1. Taxonomy (NCBI): domain Eukaryota; kingdom Metazoa; phylum Chordata; class Actinopteri; order Cypriniformes; family Danionidae; genus Danio; species Danio tinwini. The sequence goes on along the minus strand of CAIGQZ010000320.1, from coordinate 2,452,906 downwards.
TAGCCACTTCCTAGAAAACACTAAGAACATCTTAGCATTATGAGACTGTCAACTTTTGGGTTATTTGTAACAAGAATACACATTTGCTTACTCCTGCCTTAAACTCTATAGTCTCTACAATCTCATGTAATTAAGTGATTAGTAGTTATCACAGAGCTTGTTATTTCAAAACTCTGAGTTGTGCATCAAGTTGTCCTTTCAGATCTTAGTTAAACAAAGTTCCTGATGGTCGTACAGTAAAACGAAGCTGCCGCAGATGATACTTACACTTTACAGGGATTTTCCATCTAATGTTCTCTGTGACAATGTCTGTTACGTAATAGGACTTCCCTTCTGTCTCCGTGGACAATAGTCAAGAGTGTCTGAAATGTTTTAGCTTGTGTGTGATTGCATTGGAATGAGTGAGTAGGTGGCCGGCTACATGTGGCCGGCTGTGATAATAGTATGGTAAAAGAATGAGTGTGTGATGCTGCATATATTCCTTTCCCTTGAGACTTGGTGTGACTGAGAATGTAGATGGTTATTTATCCTACTGATGGATGCAAAATGAATCTTTGACCTAAAATCAATAAAGCATATGGTCAAGAGGATCTTGTTTAAATCGAGCCTCAGAATGGGGAAGAAGGGTGATTTAGGTGAATTTGAAGATCGCGCCAGATGGGCTCATCTGATATACTGGGATTTCCACACACAATTTCAAGAGTTTAAAGGCAATGCCCCTAAAAACACAATACAACGAATGAGTTGTAGATTGGTAGACTAAAATGCCTCATTAGCTATGTTTCCAGTTCCATGCGCATTATGAATATGCACATAAAAATGGTTGATGGTAATGCCAAGATGCGCATAAAATTTGAAAATGTGCATAACTGAGTATGATAAACTTTTATTCGATAAGAAAAAATGCACATAAACTATGACGAAAACACTTTTACCGAACACATTCCAGTATGCGCATTCAAAAAAGTCAAGTGATTTTGTTATGAGATCATGTGATGATAAAAATGTGTGTGAATGGAGAAAACAGCAGGCTGAGAACATTGTAAAACATCTAAAATGTTGTTTTGGTAATTCTAAAATGTCTTAGCTGTTGCATTTTTAGTGTTATTATATAATAATTACTTTCAGAATAGTCAAGAGCATCTGTGCTGCTCGTCTCATGTCTTCAGATGCCACCACACGTTCATTGCATGTCAGCATTTTTCTTCTGAGGCTCAAGTAATTTATTAAATAAAAAAAGATTCACACAGCTTCTCCTACCACAGCAAATTCCGTTTTTACTTTGGATATTTGGTGCCAGTTAATCAGGAAGTGATGATTTTGTTCTCTTGAACTACTTGGATGGAAACACTGTTTTATTCGCACGTCTTTTATGCAATATTCCAGTTTTGCGCATACATTTAATTTGCATATTTGGATGGAAACATAGCTAATGTCTGAGGTCAGAGAAGAATATCTCGATTGCTTGAAGCTAACAGGGAGAAAACAGTATCTAAGGTGTGCAAAAAGGCATCTTTGAACACATAAGTCAAACCTTGAAGCAGATGAGCTACAGCAGCAGATGACCACACTGATGTCGATGTTGGCCTAAAACAGCAAAGTGAGCCAACAATTTATACAGGTTGAGCAAAACTGGACAACATAAGAGTGGAAAGGACTGGCTTGGACAGATGATTCTCAATTTCTGAATCAGAAAGCATTGATTCATTCTTTTGTACCAATCGTTCAGGATCCTGCTGGTGATATAATACAATTGATACAAAATTGGAAAAATGTGAAAAGACTGGCCTGGTCTTGTGATTTTCAACTTATGCTGCACCATAATCGAATAGTATGGTCAGAAAGAGAAAGAATGGGTACAGCCTGAATTGTACCAACAGTCCAAGTTGTTGCTGCTGATGTAATGGGATAGGGGAGATTCTCTTGCCATATTTTAAGCATCTTATTTCCAACTGAGCACTGTTTAAACACCATAGTCTACCTGATTATTGTTGCTGACCATGTCTATCCCTTTATGACAAGAGTGTGGAATCTATAATGGCTACTTCTTCAAGGATAACATGTCATTTCAGAAAGCTCAAATGATCTCAAACTGGTTTCTTGAACATGACAGTAAGTTTATTGGTAATGGAGTATCTTTGGACTGTGGCAAAAATAGAGATTTGCATCAATCATGTGTGGGAAACAAATCTGCAGATGGTATCCTGTCATGCTGCATCTATGCTGCAAAAATTAAGGCGTTTTTTTATTCAGAGGGTTAAGTATCTGAAATGGGTGTCAAGTTGAGTTGAGTGCTTGTGGTTTGTTGCTGGTGATGCTGTAGGAGAAGGACCAGCTGTAAGTGTGTGTGTGAGATTTTGCACAGCTGTCTCAATAGAGGAAGTGGTAGCACACCAGAACAAGCAAAGTGCTGAGTTTCCATGGCAACTTGGGATGCAGGGTTCCCTCAATTTCCATTATTCCCAAGTGGATCTGCTTCACAGTGTCCATGGCAACCACTCACAACCAATGGAGTTCCTCTCTCTCTCTCTCATCTCTGTCAAACTCTCTTATCCTGTCATTTGATCTTGTCATTTGTGGAAAAATGTCATCTCCATGCTTACGTAAACGTCATTACCTGTCACAGTATGGCATTATTAGCCACAAAAGCTTGTGAGTGTGTATTATAACACAGCTCTGCACATATATATGGCTTGTAAACAAGTGAATCGGATATTAGACCTCACAGAATCACCATAAAGCAGTACGTTAGAATGAGTCTGACTGAAACTGCAGGTATATGTTGTTTTGTAGGGTTGTGAGGCCGGCGTGTTGAGCAGAACGCACACACACTCACACACACACACTCTCTCCCGGAGCATGCCTATCAGTCCACCTGCCGACGGCAAACATGAGGCTCTCGACCGGCCGTGGCAACAACACGCCCCTACCAATGGTAACCACGGAGATGACAGTATTCGGACCTCTCCTGGGAGTAAATCTACCTCCGAACCTATGGAGGATCTCCACGGAAACGCAGTTGTCATCCGCATCGGAATCCCTGATCTGCAGCAAACGGTGAGTGCTCGTTTTACTGTGCTCTCATATGCATATGCAGGCTCATTCTCTCCTTTGAAATGGCTGCACTGCAGCATAGGAGTAGAGAGTGGCAGTGATTGGTACAGACCGAGTTGTTGATTTTGCGTGGGAGTAAGGGGTGTGTGACAGAGGCTTACAGCATGTCGTCTACATGCATGCATGTTTTTGTGCAAGGACCTGCAGTCATTTGTGCTGAAAGATGCACGTCGAATTTTGTATATGGTGTAATCCAAAAGTGGAGTTTTTGAGACTTAAATGTTCACTTTTGAACCTAAATGATGTTAGATGGAGCACATTTACATAATCCATCCAAACACAATACTGCATGCAACATAATTTGCTGTTTTTTCCAGTATCCAGCATAATGCTTGCTGTCAGCAGTTTTGGACTTTGAAGCTGAATTTGGTATTTTTTTAAATCATGGAAACCTGCTAAATTTAAAGGTTTTATTAATTAGCTTACCATTGTATTTTACTTTTTTGGTCATATTGAACATTTTTCAACTCCTTTTAGTGTGTTTTAGTTGCTGTATGAGCATAAAAAACATCCTCAAAGTTACTAAGTTCACGCCAAAGTTATTCTCTATGCACCATTTCAAAACTCTCTCAAGTTTTCTTTCAGGAATGTATTTGTCACAACATCTCAAATTTAAATAATCAGTATAGTTGACTTAAAGAATCACTATTTAGTCAAATGTTGGCATTTTTTTTATTTCAATACAATGTTCTCCTTTAATTACAAGTGTTGCTGGAGTTTCCTATTCTCACTATTTACTCTCCCTCAAGTGGTCTAAAACCTTTATGAGTTTCTTCAGTTGAACACAGAAGAAATTTTGAAAAATGCTCGAAACCTGTAACCATTGACTTCCATAATAGAAAAAACAAATACTATTAAAGTCAACAATCACAGGTATATATATTTTGTGTTCAACTGGAAGAAGAAACTCAAACAGTTTTGTGACAATTGAAGGTTGAGTAAATGATGAAAAAATTTTTGATATTTGTGTGAACTATGACTTAAAGTGAGTTGTCTTCTGGAAAGGGTGGCAGGGAGAAGCAGCTCATTTACATTTAAAGAAACAGACCAGTTGTTTTCCCACCTAAAATGGGGCATTTACAGCATATAATAAAAGATCAGTCAGTTATGACAAGCTAAAACACAACCCAAATCTTACTTTACATCTGAATAGGATGCACAAAAGATGTTAGGAGTTCAGCACATCCGCACTGACTAATGTTACGTAAATGTCTGCAAACAAATAGTGCAGGTCTTAATTTCTTAAGCAATCTTTAGCGAAGTTTAAAGCCTGCTGTGTTTAAAAGAAATATTAAATGGAGATATTTGATTATATAGATTTTAACTAATTGCTGCAGTAAACATTGTGGCATTTAAGGACACTTGATGGATTCAAATTGCACATTAATAATTAAGCGTACTTGGTCTAGTCAGAACTATTATGTGCTGCAGTCGCTCTGTACTCATGCCTCAGTATATGTTGCAGGCTGGACTAAAGCCTGCATTTCCCATATGTCATCTCACCTATGATTTTGCATCCTGTGTGTCAATGTCCACCCAAAAAAACACTTGTCATGTATATATAAATGTTGTAAGAGTCTGTACTATGTGTGTTTCCAGAAATGCCTGCGATTGGACCTTGAGGCTCCAGTGTGGGTTTGTAAGCAGCGAGTACTGGTCACTCTGACACAAAGCCTGACCGATGTGCTTAACTATGGCCTCTACCTCCCTGCCTTTAATGGGCGTGCCGGAAAGTTCCTCGATGAGGAGAGATTGCTCAGGGAGTATCCTCTCCCTACGGTCACACCTGTACCATACCTAGAGGTGCACATACACGCTGACTTAGAGCTCTCGCTTAATACATTACTGTCCCATGTTGCTTGTGCTATATCATTTACCTCTTAATTCATTTGTGTGACTTCAGTTCCGTTACAAGAGGCGTGTTTACACTCAGAGCCATGTAGATGACAAGCAACTGGCCAAATTGCATACTAAGGTAATGTTTAACATTCATGTGCACTGCCATTATATAGTTAGGTGTTGGAGAGATTTTTTTTCAGCAAGGATGCATTGGATTGTGCAGGGTTTACATAATAATAATACTACTAAAAGCGATAAATAGTATAGTAAGAAATAATATAAAGCAATAAATAGTATATTTTGAACAATATAAAAACATTGATTATAAGAAATGTTTCTTGAGCAAATCAGCATATTAGAATAATTGCTGTAAGCAGTTATCTGCTGCAGAAAATGGAATATTATGATGGAATAGAAATTGTAATTTGTTTAATTTAATTAGCAGTCCTACATTTTACAATATTACAGTTTTTACAATATTTTGGTTAAAAAATGCTGCTTGGTGAGCATGCGCCTCAAAGTTTTGAACAATTTTGAACAATATAAAAACAATGATAATGAAAAAAATTTCAAATCAGCATATTAGAATAATCGCTATCATGATGCTCAAGTATTAATTAAATAGATATTGTAATTTGTTTAACTTATTTTGCAGTTTTATATGTACAATATGACAATCCTAACAGTATGTTTTAGAATAAAATTGCTGCTTGGTGAGCATGAGACTTATTTAAAAAAAGGTTTACCAATCTTAAATTTTTTAACAATATAAAAACATAATGATAATAAAAAAATTTAATCAGCATATTAGAATAATCGTTATCATGATGCTAATGATGGAACTATTATTTAAATAGATATTGTAATTTGTTTAATTTAATTAGCAGCTCTATATGTACAATATGACAATCTTAACAGTATGTTTTAGAATAAAAATGCTGCTCGGTGAGCATGAGACTTATTTTTTTAAATGTTTATCAATATCAGAATTGTTAATGTATACATTCTTCCATTTGAGAAGTTGTGTCTCATTTCAGAGGCTGCATATTTTAAGCGATCTGAAGGCAAACCATATGTACATATAAAATTGTAAACTGTCTATAAAATCACTTTTTGGTACATTGTAAAACCCAACAGTCAACTTTATCAAATGAAATGAGTGTAGTTAACTCAATTTACTGAAAGTTAATTCTACTAATTTGAAAAGAGATTTGAACTCAGTTAATTAAATATCTCACTACTTCAACTTAAATGGAGTAAGTTCACAGTACTCATATGGATTAGTTTTTTTTAACTCAAATGGTTTGTTGCAATCGGTTTCCTCAAACGGTTTGAGTTGTCTTAACTTATTGGGTTTTACAGTACTCAGTTGGTTTGAGTTCTCTTCATTTATTGGGGTTTACTCTGCTCAAAATTGCTTCATTTACTTAAATCAATTTAGTTCACAGTACTCATTACGATCAGTTTTTAAACTTAAATGGTTTGTTGTAATCGGTTTCCTCAAACGGTTTGAGTTACCTTAACTTTTTGGATTTTACAGTGTAAGACTTATCATACTCTTTTTGTTTTTAACATGTGTTTAGATATCCAAGTAAATAAACCTAATTCATACATTTATTCCAGAGTTTTCTTTTAAAAAACATCCTGTCGTTATTAGCGTGCAATGAATCTTGGGGATGTTCAAAGGATCGACTGGTTGTATTTTTTATTACCTAGGAAACTGAGGATGCATTTTGAGGCTGCGTTTGAAGGAGCCTTCAAATTATTTGTTATTTGTTATTATAGTTACTTTATTTTTTGTTCAGATAAAAATCGTGACTTGGGAGAGGCCTATGCTTCTTTTTATTTAGCTACATTGAGAGAAAAAAAACACTTTGTCTGTGAATCATTTTGTGCATGTTTGCTGGCATGTCTTTAGAGGATGGGTTTGGAAGAGAGGGCACGAGGTTCAGGCTAGTAAAAGAACTTGAATAGCTTACAGCACCTTTAAAATGACCATAACCTATACAGTTCGGTTGCATTCATCTTCTCCCCTTCAAGTTCTCTTAAAGTCCAAGGTTTCTTGCAGCAAATAAACAAACTAAATTTAGTTTTGCATGACTATTTTCAGACTCCACTACATTTACAAAAAGTAAATAGTATGATTTAATATCCATAACCAATGACAATTTTGTATCATTACTTTACTTGAAACGATAGATTATTAGGTTGATCCTTTTTACCATTTTCTGTTGCTGCCAGGCAAATTTAAAGAAGTTTATGGAGTATGTTCAGCAAAGGTGTGTGGACAAGGTCTGCCGGTTCCTGGAGAAAGGGCTGGACCCCAACTTTCATGATAGTGATAGCGGAGGTGAGTGCTAGATTTCTTTTAAAATGCTTCATGTGGGACAATAGTTTCCAAAAGTCAGTTTACTAGTATATTTTTAGTAATTGCTATGCAACTCATTTTGGGACTGTGTTGATACACTGTAAAATACTGTAAATACTGTTTGGCTTACATTTTTAAGCTGAATCAAATTAACCTTATGAGTCTTTTGAACTAATTTTATATTAAACTGACTTAAAACAGCTTGCGTAACTTATCAAATTAAGTTAGAACATGATTAACTTAGTTTAATAATTACAATTACATAAAAACTAAGTTAACATGACTAATTGATCATATAACATTGTAGTAGATTACTTTCATCTTATAATAATTGTCTGGTCTTGTTCTGATTTTCCTTATTTAGTAAATCTGGCCCTTTTTATGCTTTAGACTCTGTTTCACATGATTATTATTACAACTGTGTACACAACGTCATAGATGAACAAGCTAAATTTTCTGAAGCAGTTCGCTGAAATAATCAGTCTGAAAACAATTTATGAAAAATAATCAGAATTTTTTTTTTGTCTGGAAATAACCCAGCGACCACCTTAATGTCAAAACGACATAAATAAAAACACATTATTGTCAAAACAACATCAAATTGACTGTACTGTAATCAATTTTGATGTGTTTTTGGACATCAATGTTAGATGTTAATTTGTTGTTGTTTTGACATCATGGTAATTCACATGCATTGTAGTGATACAAAGTCCAGTGTAAATCTGTCATCTGTAATTGAAGCTTTCAGATAAATAAATATTTCCTTATATTATAATACTTTTTCTGTCGTTATTTTGGTGATCAAAAGGGCATCGATGTGTGGATGTCAAATGGTCATCAAGATTTGCATTCATGATGTGTTTTTTGTCATTGTTTAAACATCAAGGTGCTTGCTGGAAAGCAACATGAACATTCTGCAAAACATCTGATTTATATAATAATTAATTAAATGAACAACAGGATGAAAGAAAAACAAATCGGATGTGATCCTTCATCAGTGTCTCTCTGTTTCAGAGTTGGAAAAGCATAAATAAACCAGTGATGACCAGTGAACTTTTAAGTTTGCCTTCATTAACATTTAGGCTACTCCAACGAATGCAAATCAAGAACAATGCTAATCAGCCAAGAGCATTCGACAAAATGAGCCAATCATGCATTCGCTGAAGCTGATTTGACATTTAGCATTTTTAATCATCTCGGCATGCCTGTGTGTGTGTGTGTGTGTGATGTTTCCAGAATCTCCTCTCACTCTCGTGGCCCAGCTGGACACTTGTGCTGATCTGATTAAAGTGTTGAGGAGCGGAGGAGCCCATCTGGACTTTAGAACCAGAGACGGCTTGACGGCGCTGCACAAAGCGGCCCAAACGCACAACCATGTAGCATTGACTGTGAGTTGATGCACTTTCCCTCCCACATGCAATCCAAAGAAAGACTCATCCTTACACAACTCATCACAAGCTGTTGGGAGTCTGTGCACATATGTCCGTCATATTTCGTGTGCTGTCCGCAGACATTGTTGGATCTGGGAGCATCTCCGGACTATAAGGACAGTCGTGGGCTCACCCCGTTATACCACAGTGCCATGGTTGGGGGAGATCCGTACTGCTGTGAGCTGCTGCTTTATGATCACGCTCAGCTGGGCTACAGCGATGAGAACGGCTGGCAGGAGATCCATCAGGTAACGTTTAAATGTATTTCCTTTTTTGCCTAATGCTCATTAAATGTAAAGGGAATGACTGCATGAAGTTTCATTCTCCAGCGTGACTAAATATATCCTTTTTATTGTTTGCTACACCTGCAGCAGTGAGTGATCCGAATGTGTGTTTTTGTACCATAGGCTTGTCGTCATGGAAACGTGCAGCACCTTGAGCACCTGTTATTCTATGGAGCGGAGATGAGTGCTCAGAACGCCTCAGGAAACACAGCACTACACCTGTGTGCCCTCTACAACCAGGTTTACACACCCACAAACACACACAGACTCTCCATTCTTAAAGGGAATTTCATCTTCAAAAAGGCCATTTACTCACACTTAAGTGCTTCTAAACTTTTATGAAATCTTTTTTTTTCTGCTGAACACAAAACAAGTTATTTTGAAAATTTTTGGAAAAAACAGCTACTGACATCCATAGCAGGAACAAAACAAATCTATAGAACTTTATAGCTGTTTTCCCCCAACATTCTTCAGACTATCTTTTTTGTGTTCATCAGAAGAAAGAAACTCAAACAGCAAAAGTAAGTCCAAGGCACTCGAAAACTGCTCAGTTTCCAGGAATAGCCAAGTCAATAAAGGCTTTTTAATATTTTTTACAAATTTTTCAAGTGCCTTGGACTTACCGACACATTAATTAAGCTACCACTAAGCACTTTTTGTTTGATTTTGAAACTCAAACAGGTTTGGAACAAGTGAAGGATGAGTAAATGATGACATTTATTATTTTTGGTGTACTATCCCTTTAACTCGACAGTAAAAATATTATGAATGCTCAGGATGGCAAGTTTTTTAAAAATGCAATATGCATAAATGCATTCTTAGTGCAGTTTTGTTGACTGTATTCAACATAAGGATGACCTACTGCTTAAAAAAAAAAAAACTATATAGCAAACTGTGCAGAAAATTATATCCAATAATGCAATGCACCTGACTTCACCTCAGTCTTAAAATCATCTTGAGTTGTTTTAGCACAGTTACAGTTAAGTAGTTCAATATCAGTAATACTAAGAGTTTGTTTACATTACAACTGTGTACTAAAACCTATACATTTTGGAACGTTTTCCCTATACATACGACTATATTTTTTAAAACAATCCCTGCTCTCATAGATTTACGAAATAATAAAAAATGTTGTATTATGCATGCCAGTAGACGGTGATATCATACAGTAAAGAAACACTAGTACTACTATTTGCTTGAGCAAATATGATCCTGTAGATCAAAATTGTTTGGGTTATCAAGTACCCAGCAGGCTTACAACGTAATAAGAAGTTAATATTAGGTTAGATTTAGGTTGTGACGTTGGGTGAGCAAATTAAAGTCTTCAGCCAGCGTTTAAGGACAACATTGTTTTGACGTCCAATAATGATATCAAATGATGTTGATATTTTGTTGATTTAAGGTTGTGTTGGAAAGTGACCAAAATCCAACGTCAAGCCAACACCTAAAACTAACATCATATTGATGTCAAATACTGACATTTATTCATCAGGTACGGCAACCAAAATCCAATGTCTGATAGACGTCATAGTAGTAACGTTCACACAACGTCAAGCTGTAACATCATTAGAGGTTGATATCTGGTTGATTTTAGGTTGGACGTTGGACACTGACGTCTGCCTGACATTAGGTTCTGACGTCAACCAGATTTTCATTTCCAAACAAAATGCAACGTCCCCATGACCTTGGAGTACAATGTCAATCTGACGTCATGTTGATGTCCTGTGTATGTTGGTTAGTCACACATATGATGCCATTTCGTAGTTTCCACTAGGCCTGCACAATATATTGTTGTATATATCTGCAATAGTCACATTGCAAGATATGCAATGTTAAGTCTGAAATATAATTGACCAGGAGCCACAGAACACATGTGATTTTTTAGAGTTTGCATGTGTTTTTAGGGCCAGTGAATGAGCATTTTGAGAAAGTTTAGAACATTTGAGCACAAAAAATTATGATGTTTGGAGGTGTAACAGATTTATTTATCTATACACAATTGATATGATTTATGCAACAACAAAAAATGTATCTTAGAATTTTTGTCTTGTTTCTGGTCAATTATCCAGTCCAAATAGCGAAACAAGATTATTTTAATTACCACATTGGCAAACAATTTGAACAAACGGAAAAAAATATTTATTTCTTCTGAAGGTGAAAACAAAACAATATTTTTACTTGATCTAAGAATTTTTAGATATTTTGACTATAAACAGGACAAAGCAAAGAAAGAAAAGCATTTTTTTGCATAGTGATTATTCCATTTTTGTACCTAATTACTGTTAGACTCACCAGAAAACCACCAAATAGAGCTATGCAAACCATCTTTTCATAATGCAATATTCATCGCAGAAAAATAAAATAACGCAATTTCAGCCCTAGTTTACACAGATATAATTACAATAATATTGCCATCATATTTGCATTTTTAGGTGCCCTAAAAGTTCAGTGTAAAAAATAAGAATCTGATCTCCCAAATGAAAAGGTTGTTTATTTTGTTAGTAATCCATCTATTTCTACTAATTCACACCATTTGTGTCAATTTGCACAGAAAACATATTTATTAATAATTGATTCATAGCTGGCCAATTTCTGTTTCAAGTCGATAAACTATTTGGTATACAGTACATAACAGTAAGTCATATGCTAGGACTTTACTGCAACTTTAGTGTATATAGTTATTAAACTCAGCTGGACATCAAATCATATACGAAGCCTACACGATTATACAGGGTTATAACTAGAACCTCCTCTCATGTTTTCCACTGCTGTTTCCTATTGTTTTTTCTGCCATATCTACAGGAAGGCTGTGCTAGAGTTCTCCTGTTTCGAGGAGCAAATAAAGAAATAAAAAACTACAACAACCAAACAGCATTTCAGGTAGCACGTCTCAAGGCTCAGCACTATCTTCTTTACGATTTCTCAAAATAAACGCTCAACATATTGTGCACTTTGTTTCTGGCAGGTTGCTATCATCGCAGGGAACTTTGACTTGGCAGAAATCATAAAGATCCATAAAACCTCAGATGTTGGTGAGTTTGAACCACTTGAGGCCTCAGGCATTGAAAATCTTGGGTCTATTTTAATCTGCACAGCAACAACACCATTACAAGCGTTAGCAGGCTAGACCGTTCACTTAGATTCAAATCCATTACTGGGTATCATTTCAGATAAAGCCTCAATTTATTATTTAATCTAGTGGATGTGGCACAAGTGCTCCTTTCAGAGTAGTAAAAGCAGAAATGACAGCGTTTTATCACATCAGGCAGTGTGGGTCTTATAACTTCATCATAGTGTGCAACATAAAAAAAACCAATAAAAGCATAATAGCTTTTTTACATTTCAGACAGTCAATCTAGATTTCTAATTTAAGAATAAGTGATGTAAACTCTCTGTCATAGCAGTGTATGTGGGCTAATCTCTCTATGATTTGTGTGTGTTTCTCTTTGTAAATCTCAGTCATGCTCTGTGTGATGTAATCTGTGAGTCATCTGTTTGTAATTTCTGTGTAATCTGAGTGTGTGTTTCATGTGCTGATCATCTCTGTTTGTTCTTCATGATGTATTTGAGTCACTCATCATTGCAATTTCTTCCTCATGCCTACTTTGTGTGTGTGTGTGTGTGTTTTATTTTTTGCAGTTTTTTTTAACCCCACAGGTTGTGGTTCTGTACACCTGCAGCATTGATACATCTAGAAACTAAATTAGATCTGGTTTAAAGAGGTCATATCATGCATTTTGTTCAGTATAGTAAAACTTGCTGAATAAACCAAAGCGTCCTTCCTAGACGGTAAAGCATTTATTGAAACAGATCCGCAATTCAGAATAATCCATTAAAGGCATTGTTCATAATTTAATCTCCCTTACGATGTTTTAAACCTTTATAAGCTTCTTTTTTCTGTTGAACGCAAAGGAAGATATTTCGAAAAATGCTGGTTTCTGGCACCCATTGACTTCCATAGTAGGAAAAAAAATACTATGGAAGTCAATGGGTGCCAGAAACCAGCATTCTTTGAAATATCTTCTTTTGTGTTCAACAGAAGAAAGAAACTCAAATAAATCAGTGTGTGTTGAGTAAATGCTGATAAAACTGTAATTTTTGGTGAACTATCCCTTTCAAGAGATCACACTTAGCTGATGATTGGTAATAAAGCTTGTTTGGCATGCTGTCCCGGGAGAGAACCTTGAGCTTATAAAAGATCCTCAAGCCCTGGGCTCCCTCCCGTTTGCAGGGCAAGAGAGGAGTTTGAGCTCAGGTAGATCTCGATGAACTCCCCTAACTTGTTAATGGCTAATGACAGATTATAGGGATAGCTATACTGCTTACTAAGAGCTCGTCTATAGTGCCAATTTGGTATGGTCAAGTTACTTATATTGCATGTTCTTTGACTGTGGGAGGAACCAAGCGAGCACAGGGAGAAAATGCAAATTCTGCACAGAAATGTTGACTGGTCTAGTAATGATTTTTAACAAGTGACTTTCTTGCTGTGAGGCAACAGTGCTAATCACTGGGCCGCCATGTCTCGCAATCTAGAAAAGACGGGGAGAAGTAGGGGTGGTAGAGAGATTCTTCAGGACGAAGATACTGAGGTATGAAACTCTGGTTATTTATAGTGAGTTAGAAATCATCTGATTGGTGAATCATGTGTTAGCTAATGCAGGACCAGCCCTGGCCAACCATAAGCATGTATTCCTCTTGAAATTAGTTTATAAATAAATAAATAAATTCGTTTTGAGTAAATGGTGATAAAACTGTAATTTTTGGTGAACTGTCCCTTTAATGAGACCCCTTTTCATAAGATTTCCTTGAATAGCCTGTAAGATATATGTGAAGATAAGGATAATATATTTAGAGTGATTTCTTCAACATAAGTGCTTGTTTTTCACCTGTTGTGATAGTTGTGCATGAGTCACCTAGTTGTCAACCGTCACTCCATTCTCAACAATATTTCATATTTGACATTACATATTTATATTTCTCAGCTACAGATATACTTGGAGCATGCTGGGGAGCCAAGAATTTACCACACCTAAACAAATTTAGCACACAAAAAAAACACTATGCAGGGACAAAAACAGCATAGCAACTATCACAAATTGACACTGAGAAAATTACTATTGTTTATGAGATTGATGCTTGATGTGACCTCCTTATATTTACATCCATAAAGCGTGAAAGATTAAAAACAATCAGCCTTTAATGTTTTTTTCTAAATGACACCTATATCAATTCAAATAAATTGAACGTATTATACAAAAGCTTAAACGGCAACCGTTCTACGCCGGGGTTCACAGATGAGGTGCTAGGTTTCGCATTATGAGTGACTGGTCTATCTCAGCCTGATAAAGGTTAATCTGTTCTGCTTGTCCGTTTCTTCATGATAGGCTTTAACATATCCATGCTGGCCTCCTGGAGAGTTTTCTTGATCTATTCGACAGGCGAAAATGGGTTTTATTCACAACTGATAGGATTCTTCGGGAATCCATTACAGAGGGCACTCTGGTCTAGCGGGTCACTTAATGTTGCTGAGGTTTTTTTTGGCTAACTTTCCTGTTAAATTACATAGCACTATTTGAATAGTAAAATGCTTCCTTCTATTTCTGAGATTCTGATTGAGTCCTTATATTTATGAGCATCTGTATCGATGTGGCATTTGTTTTAAGCTGCGGATACCATTCCAGCCACAATCCAGCACTGGGAAACTGGGTTAACCTATTGAATTTAAAAATGACAAATAGTGCAACTGTACTGTAACCTCATTTCCAATCATAATAAATGCAAAAATAAATCCTAAAAAATATAAATTGAATGCAGTTTTTGAATGCTCATGGTTTAAGGATGTAAATATATAAAAAAAGATAAATGTATCTTAATAAATACTATTTGCAGTAGTAAGAGCCAAACTACAGTTCAAAGTACCTATTTCTTTTCTCATAATTGGTGTGTGTGTGTGTGGTGTTAAATCGTTTGTCACATGCATGTCTGTTATCTCCCACAAATTTACATGGTTTTATATTATAAGCATGGAGATTTTCTAAAATTGGTTTAGAATATTACAACAATAGGTCCCAGTTAATATTGGGTGTCTTTAACTACAATGTAGTTGCAAAAAAATGTAATTGTTAGGTGCAATGCCCTTATTGTGCTTTATGTTATACTCCCCTTTTGTTGCTAGT
>CAIGQZ010000320.1:2422361-2437685 GCA_903798205.1 Danio tinwini | reverse complement strand
GCATTGTATCAAACGATTAATTTAAATGTTAATACATAGTACTTAAAGACAGTTCATATAAAGTGGGTCCCAGCATTATAGTAATATACAGTACAATGAAAAAAAGATAATTGGATTTACTACATTTTTTAAGGTAAGTGGTTGCAAACTATTTATATGAGCTGATTTAAACGAACATTAAGTTGAACATTACTAAATAAATTTATTTATTTGTTTAAATTCAGCTCATATAAATTGTTTGCAACCACTTATTTAAACATTTTTTAGTAAAATCAAATAAATATTTTTTTCAGTGTAGCTCTGTGTTGTGATATGCATAACTATGTCCCTGTCTTCCTATGAAAGTGCCTTTCAGGGAGACCCCTTCTTATTCGTCACGGCGGCGTGCGGTCTGTGTGTCTCCACGTCGCTCTCTGATGCGATCGGCCAGTGATAATGCTCTGGATGAGAGTTTAACGGCTCCCTCTCCAGCCCCCTCTCTACGCAGCCTGCCACCCCTGGAGCCTGATGACACGGCCCCGTCCCAGCGGAGCCCGCAGGCTGCTCACACACATACACGCAGCCTCAGGAGACACACACGCTCTGGAGGACACCTCAGGTGATGAGAGATGCATCTCCAATACTATTTGTGTACAACGAAAAATAAAATGATTCATTGGATTTACTAATTCTTTTTAAGGTAAGTGGTTGCAAACAATTTATATGGGCAGAATTTAAACAAACGAATTCAATTTAGATATGTTCAACTTAATTTGTTTGTTTAAATTCAGCCCATATAAATTGTTTGCAAAAACTTACCTGAAAGTTAAAATGTAGAAAATCCAAATGTTTTCTGTTAAATCAAAGCTGATTTGAATGCAACTTCCAGAATAAAACTGTTTAATTTAGCCAATTCTTATTTAATTATTTGTCTTAATTTAAAGTGAACAAATTGGATTTGGAACATTCTGTGATTTCCTTATTATAACTATTATTATAATTAGTTATAACCTCATGTAAAGTCATTAAGTTAAGTCATAATGATATCTTTGCAAACCATAAGCAAATGACTGACTTAAAACAAACATAGCAATATTTCTCTAATATTGTATAACTATAATATCTCTAACATTAGATGTTGAAAAGTTAAGTCAGGTAAAGTCATTAAGTTATGTCAATGATATTATTGCAAATCAAAAGCAAATGACTGACTAATTAAAATAAACGATGCATTATTTCACTAATATCATATCTCTATAATATCTCTAACAATAGATGTCAGAACATAACATTAGAGATATAACAGATATAATATATCTAAAATTATTATGATTATGATTAGTAAACATCTAATGTTATAATAATAATAATAATAAGAATAATGTTTACTAACAAGGTGCATGAGGACCCGATCATGTAATCAGTCAATTCAGCACAAGTGCAAACCATTTAATCAAATTATCCAGCACTTGACACGTATAAATATCCAGCCCACTCGCCATCTTAAGAAGTTTTCTGGCATCCCTCCTCCACCCCTAAATCTCCTCACCCTTATTCTAGTCTATCCATCATATTCAAAAAAGGTATGTGGGGGGAGTTCTCCGGGTTTGGTCTATACTGTATATTCCAAGCTCTGTGCCCTCCTCTAAGACAGCATGCCAAAATGTATCAATTAATATTAGATGTTAGAGTAAACTCCCTTGAAATAATTAAATAATGTTTGATTACCTGACATTGACCTCTTGGCTGGTTCTTAATGTGTCCGCAGCCCTGGCAGTCCTGTACAGAGAGAGCCGAGTCCTCCTGCTGTGCCTCGAGGGCCCAAGCGGCGGCTGTACAGTGCGGTGCCCGGGCGAACCTTCATCGCCATCAACTCCCACACTCCACAGGGCGAGGGTGAGATCACACTCAACCGAGGAGAGAGGGTCAAAGGTCAGTCAGCCAGCCTCTCTGTGGGACAAGAGGCAATAAGGTCACATTACATTCATGCTGCAATCAGTGACATTCTGAATGAGAGTTTTTATCTACTATTTAAACCCTGAGGACTTTCAAGAATTAAACAATATAAAAGTTCTCCTTTCTAATGGCTTTAATTGCTGACAATGTTTAGTATTTAATATACATGCATAAAGGACAATTATGTATTTCTTTCCTTTTTTAACCTCCTTATGAACATTGTGGATTATTAAATGGGATAATTTAATTAATGGGATTTATTCAACATCATACACAAAATGTTAAAAACTATATATTTTTCAAGTGAATTTGATGCATTGTTTGGAAATTATGCTGAATTTCAACTTGATTTTGTTTTCATATCTCATATTTCATGTTCTGCACAGACACTGTTGTGCCTACTGTTTAAATTTGTGTAGAAACTGATTTTCATGCAAATATTTGGTGGTTTGACAGGTCAAATGTTTATGAATATATCAAAGTCCTAAGATTTCAATTGTGATTGTATTTAAACCCTGCACATGCACATGTTTTTTCCAAAACTGTAAGATTGTGGGATTGGAACATTGGTAAAGCAATAATGTTTATTCCCAAAACCATTTTGTAAAGTAGCAAAACTCAAGATGATAATGATGATAAAATGATAAAGACTCAGTAAATAGTTATTAATAGTTAGGCACCCACCAGTACAGCTCTACTGTGATCTAATATGAAATAACAAACAAAACTAGCTACAAAAACTAATCTGAAGGTGGAAAACATTTCTAATCAAGCATTTAACAATATGTACGTGTCTCCACCAGTGCTAAGCATAGGTGAAGGAGGGTTCTGGGAAGGCTCAGTAAAAGGACGGACTGGCTGGTTTCCTGCTCACTGTGTAGAGGAAGTCCAGATGAGACAGTATGACCCACGACTCGGTCAGTGCACACACACGTACACACACATGCATTCAAAGTAAAGCTGCACAATATATCACTCTAGGGTCAGAAAACACTTAAGCATTGTTTATTTCAGTTTTATCTTTGCTCTTTTATATTTATCTATGCTTTTCTAACCCTAACCATTACTTACTTTTAGTTTGTTTATTATGTTTAATTTGCATGATTCTCTCCCCTACAAAATGATCATAATCAATATGTTAATGAAGTCATCTGGTGAAATTGTATTCATATTGCAATGTATATTGCGTAAAAATAAAATATCGATATGTCAGATTTTTCCAATATGCTAATTCAGAGTATGCACAAAAGCATACTACTAAAGTATTCTGCTGTATAAAGTTCAGATGTCATTGTTATTGGTGTGGCCTGTTTCTCAGAAACAAGAGAGGACCGCACCAAGAGATTATTCAGGCACTACACTGTTGGCTCCTACGACAACTATACCTCTTACAGGTACTGTATACACTACACAGTACATACTATAATCTGCATAATTTAAAAATGCCACAGATCATCTAGTCTTTCTGAGAATTTCTGTGTGTTTTTTTTTTACGATGCATGCTATTAAAATAATTTGACTGATTAGTGTGGGATTCTGAAAGTGCAGCACCTCTGACTATTGATTTCTGTAAATCCACAGTGATTATGTTATAGAAGAAAAAAGTGCAACGTTGCAGAAGAGAGACAGTGAAGGGTTCGGCTTTGTGCTTCGGGGAGCTAAAGGTCTGAAACGCACACATGCACATGGGAGTGAATGTAATCCTCAAACTGTGGAGATGTTGTAAATAGATGTTTTCTCGTATTAGCCGAGACGCCCATAGAGGAGTTCACACCTACTCCTGCTTTTCCTGCACTACAATACCTGGAGTCAGTGGACCTGGAGGGAGTGGCATGGAGGGCAGGGTTAAGGACAGGGGATTTCCTCATAGAGGTAAAAATATGTTTAAAGAGTCATTTCACCCTAATAATACTTCAAAGAACTCAAAGCCAACTTAAAATTTGTTTGGAGTTTGTTTCAGAAGTTCAAAGCCAGTTTAGTTGATTTCAGTGAAATTACCAAAAATCAAAATGGCTTATGACAGAGACTGGAAAATGACATTCAATGAGACCCCAGAATAACACTTGGCATGTTAGTTGTCAAGCAATTTTTGTTTATAAAAAAAGTAAAACATTGCAATGCAGTGGAAGTAGTAATACATCTTCTGTGTTGTGCTGTATATTTGAGTAAAATATATTATTTAAAAAAGAAAATAAATCTTGCATGGGGACTTATGAATGAGATAATATATTAACATGAGGTCAAGTGCAAGGGGTATTGACTAAATGATTGGAGAAGCCCTGCATGTTACATAAGACAAATCTGTCATTTGATAAAATTACAGCTATTTTTAATGAAGCATGCAAAAAAATTGTCATTTACCAAAAGATCAAGAAAAGGTTTTATATATATATATATATATATATATATATATATATATTCTATGTGAATTTACATTTCATGTTGACTTTTTAGACTGACTAGTGTTGTTGTGCATCTGCTGGGTTTCTACTTGTGCATCTTTCTCTATCTCTCCCCACCTCTCAGGTAAATGGGGTGAGCGTAGTAAAGGTGGGACATAGGCAGGTGGTATCACTGATTCGGCAAGGTGGAAGTCGGCTGGTAATGAAGGTGGTGTCTGTCACACGCAAACCTGACACTGGAGACGTTGTTCGCAAGAAAGGTTCTTACCCTCAACTTATTTTATGCATAAACCATGCAATTTTATTTAACTGGACTTAAAGAATACCATATTTTTTATCCTTTCTGCTGATTTCTGGGTTGGTGGGGGCGCTTTTAGCTCATTAAATTGGATGAATTATTAGCATCTTGCTTAAAAAAGGTAAAAGTGTTTTATTAATTTTGACTAGTTGGATTATTTCCAGTTGCTGCATAATATCATTGCGCCATAGTAGAGTCATAGTAGAGCAACAAAGTCCCTTGATTATTACACCACAACAATAGTTCCTAGCCATACTGGCCTAAAATAGCTACTTTACATTTTCCATCAGTCTTAGTACGCAATATAACTACAGAAGAGTCAAGTTTTAAATAGGAACATAATCAAAACGCTTTGCTGCGAGATGCTAATGGTTGTAAAATGAGCTTACTTTCAAAAAAGTACAGTGTTGCTTTAAAGAACTGTTGCAAAATGCTGCATTATAAATATTGCACTTCTTGTTCCTTCTGATAATTAATTAGCCCCACCACCTCCCAAGAGAGACCCAAGCACCAGCCTGACCCTGCGCTCAAAAAGCATGACTGCAGAACTGGAGGAGCTGGGTAAGACAGATGCTCATACAAGCAAACAAACAAGGAAACACACACCTTCTTGCATTATGCTAGATCTCAGATCAGTTTAAACAGCTGCCATCATTAAATTTGAGGGCACAATCAGTTTTTTTCAGCAACACTCTGCATTCAAATTAAAGTCTGTTCTTTCTGTGAAAATGATACAGCTATGAAAAGCTGTGTGAATGATTGTGTAGTGATAGCTTTGCTCATTAATTTCTAATAAAAAGTGCACAAATCTATGAGCAGTATCAGGAACTATAGATTTGTCCTTCTTGTCCACAAGCGTCAAGGAGAAGGAGGGGAGGTAAGATATGAAAACAGTCTCACGTCGATGATATCATTTACTAGTTTTATATTATGGGTAGCATGTGATGTCATGAATGAATTTATCTAACCTTTTTTAGCTTGTGCTTTTTGCCTGTGATTTGTATTCAGAATTTAGTAGTGTATGTGTTTGTTTTTCATTTGTGGATTGTAGACAAACTATATGTACAGTATGTGCTTTGTGATGTATTTGTGAATGTAAATTTGTTCCTACAGACAGTGTATATTATAAACATGTGATATGCGTACTTGTGTTTTCTAGTGCATTTGGTTGATGTGTTTGGTTTTCTGTGATTTGATTAGAGAACAGACCAGAGTACTTCTCAAGAATGTGTATTAAGTGTTTCTGTATATGTGTTCATCTGTGTGTATCCCTCACAGAGAAGTTGGATGAGATGTTGAGTTCACCCAAAGAACCGGTTGTAGTGATGAGGCAGCGGCCAGTGGATTCAGACTCCAGAGCAGCCACTGTGAAACAGAGACCAACAAGTCGCCGTATCACACAGGCTGAGATCAGTGTGAGTCTGATACACATAATCATACATCATTTAAAAATCAAAAGTTGGTATAGTTGCTTTAAATCATTACAAATAATAAATTATATAGAATTAAAATATTTTAAATATAAGTAATTATAGCTAATTATTAAAAACAGATTTACATAAAATATTCTGAAATAAAATACATATAAACAGAGCCTTTCTTATACAGTAAATTGCAATAGGTAATTTGTGACAAACTGCTACTGCAGTGTTATGCATCACCACTGTAGTACAGTAAACAAATTGTGCCAGTAAAGATTTGGCTGCTGATCAGCATTTGTTTATAATGCATATTGTCTAGGTTTGAAAATGTAATTTACAGTGACTGCATTTAATGTGTATTTGTTTATTACCTGATTAATCTGAAACTGTGATTTGCTTATTGTTCTGATAATAACTGAATTTTTGCCAAAGTCTGATTATGTCTTTTTTGTAGTCTTTATTAGAGAGGCAGGGTTTGCCAATAAGCGAATTATCCTTGGCTGTAGACAAAAGTCACATGCAGCTGCCTCGGGGGATGTCAAGAACCAAGTCATTTGGTAATGTGTCAGTCAGCACATGCATACCCAAATACAAACATTCTCACAAAATTTCCCTTTGTATAAACTAATGACACCTACTAAAAACACTGCTTAAATTTAATTATTACCAGCATACCAATCTTGTTCACAACAAGTCTAACTGAGAATTGTTTTATAGGTGCTCCTGAAGATGATAGAATCTCAGCCCTGATCGGAGAGCATCGCTTTCCAAGAAGTTCCTCAATGACCGACAGCTTTAGACAAGATAGCATCCCACCCCCTCCACAGACAGCTCCCCCACCACCTCCAACTCCCTATTTCCTTGATTCAGGGCCACCTCCATCCTTTCTTCCACCTCCGCCCCCTTCTCGTGCTGCCAACCAGAGTCGTTCAAGCTTCCGCCCAGGGGCAGAGCCCAAAATCCATGGCCCAGTCACAACAGATCGGCAGCGAAAAACACGCTCCATGATCATTCTTCAGGACACCAGCCATTTGCCAGTGGAGCCTACCCCTATTACAAGACCGCAAACGCCTACCTCTGGACCTGTTCCTCCAGAGCGTGGTCGTAGGCGTGGACCACCAGTGGAGAATCCGTATGCTAATGTAGGTCGATTAAGTGCTGTCTATACTCCTACCAAGCCCCAGCGTAGAAAGAGCCCACTTGTCAAACAAGGACCAGTTGAGGAGGGAGCTGCTGCTCATTCTAGCCGAGACCCTTCTCCATTGGGAAGTTCAAGAATTCCTCACAGCAGCCGGGCAGAGCAGTTCCAGCAGCAGGTTCTCTCGGAGCGAGCTAGGATCACACCTCCTGGGGCTCGACGCAGGCCTAGCGTTTTTCTGTCTGTAGAAGGGGGAGCAACAGAGCCACAGACTACCCCATTACTCTCTCAGTCCCACTCAGTGGATGAGTTGGCTGAATTACCTCCACCTGCACCAATGCTCTCTCCTGGCCCACCACCAGGGGGGACAACTTTTATACACCCTCTAACAGGTCGACCACTCGATCCTTCCTCACCTTTAGCACTTGCACTAGCTGCACGAGAACGTGCACTTAGTGGCCGAAATACACCCACTCCCACGCCTTCGCCCACACCTTCGCCCACTCAAGGCAGAGCAGTGGAAAGGCCTGAGACAGAAGGAGGAGCAACACCACCTGCTCCTCTCGAGGCTCCTCCATCTAATTCCTGGAGAGATGAACCAGTCAGCATCACAGAAACAGCAAGCCAAGTGACTAGTGGTAGCCCTGGGTCTGGAAGAAGCCTGGAAGAGGCACTTAACCCACCTGGTGTGCAAAATATCCAATCTGTGCTCATGGATACAGAACATACCCCACCAGCAGTCCTACCCACTCTACCTTCCCCTGCACCTACTCTTTCCAATCTGACTGCTCGAAGTATGACTATGAGCTCAGAGGAGGATGCAGAGCCCTACACAGTGACACTTCCCCCTGCATTGCTCTCATCCAGTGATGAGGAAACCAGAGAGGAGCTTCGGAAAATAGGCCTGGTTCCACCGCCTCAACCTTTCGCTAATGGCCTTCTAATTAAAGAAACACCCAAAGCCACTCTAAGCATTTCACCTAGCGGATCACGGCCATCTATTGCTAAGACCTCCTCTGGTAAAGCAAGTGATTCAACAGCAGACTCTGGGGTTGAAGACCCACATATGGAGACCACCAGTACTGTTTCCACAGTCTCCAGCATGTCCACTTTGTCTTCAGAGAGCACGGACTCTGCTCATGCAAGCAAACCACGTTGTGGGGTGGGGCGTGGTCGCCCCGCCCATCTCAGGGACCCACTGCTTAAACAGTCATCAGACAGTGAGCTGCTTCCACACCCACCCAGCACAGGCCCCAGCCGTCCACGTTACCTATTCCAAAGACGCTCCAAACTGTGGGGGGAGGAGCCTCGGGCCCAGATGGGGTCATCAGATGAAAGTCGGCCTGCTGCTATGGGGGCAGAGTTGCTTAGCAAAGACACTCATTCACTGGGTGAGGAGCCACCAATGGGAGCACCACTTGACCCTGGCAGGAGATCACCTGTGGGAGGTGCCAGGTAGGACAGAGCTGCTCAAAACTGTGCCAACTTTAGCAAGCATATGCACACCTGCATGCAACACTGCACAAATTTCAATATCATTTAGCAATACACCCAATTGACTTTTGTCACCCTTAGCCACACATCTGGTTAAACTGCCTTTCCATAACACACATTTGTGTGTCTGTATGTCCCTGCAGATGTGAGGAGAATGGAGGAGAGAGTAAATCGTAGGTTTTTAGCTCTGTGGGTAAAAACAACTCCTTGTCTAACTAACTGTCACTAAACCCCTTACTGCAGCTATTAGTTAAGCTGCAAATGCTACTGTGGGCTTGTCTTTAAAAGCTTATGGTAGTTCATTGTGCAGTAACCGAGGCATTTCAGCTTCTGTCTGTCTTTGCGCAATGAAACTGGAATTTTCAGTGTACCACTTAGGGACAATCAAATAGCTTTATAATAAAAAGTCAAATTAAACAAATGTTGAATTTACATTTAGTTTATATTGCTGCATTGTATATGGTGAGTTTATTGCAGCAAGTTTTGGATGTTTACAAAGTGAATACCAAAAGCATGCTGTGGTGGAAATACTGCAATTAACTAATGCATTTCTTTATACCATTTCTGAGGACTCCAGTTTTATAATAACTGCTCTAACTGTCATTTTATTGCATTAAGTTCTTATTGCATGCTCAGCACTACTAGTATTTTCACAAACTCAATGCTTCTAGCATTGGATCCACTTTCCTTTTCTCTTACATTAGTTTCCCAGTAGTTTTTTCCCAAAAATACCAAAGTTAAATTTTTTTTTTGTTTACCTTTTTGCTTCTACTAGTCCTTTCTCTCTCTTATTAGACTCTTATTTTGTTCTTTCTTAGACTTTTTAGTAGTTTAGGAGAGCTTCACACCATCTCTCAAAGGAGTTACGGCACCACCTTTACAATCCGACCTGGCAGCCGATACCCAGTGACCCGTAGGACTCCAAGCCCTGGAGCCACCCCAGAAAGAAGTGAACCATTGGGGCCTGTCCGTACATTCGGCCCGCATCACCACCATCATACAATCCTCAAGTCTTCTAGCCTAAGTTTGCCCCAGGAGCCCAAGGAGGTCCGTTTTGTCATGAGGAGTGCTAGTGCTCGAGCCCGCAGCCGCTCTCCATCCCCTTCTCCATGTGCCTCCCCCTGCCCCTCACCGGTACTGGGAGCCCCTCTCCTGGCCCTGCGACCATTCAGACAGCGCCCCCTAGCACTGTGGAGTAAGTATGATGTGGGAGAGTGGCTAGAGAGTGTGGGACTAGGGGAACATCGTGCCCGCTTTTTAGAGCATGAGATTGAAGGAGCACACCTGCCTGCCCTGACCAAGGACGATCTGGCAGAGTTAGGGGTGACACGGGTTGGACACAGAATGAACATTGAACGTGCACTAAAGCAGTTGCTAGAGAGTTGAGGAGAGCTGAAAAGCAGGATGTAGTGCCATCACAAAATAATTAAATTTTACTATTCAATTTTCAATTTATCCCGAAGTCTAACACCATAGATTCCAACCCACTTTGTTAGCACTGCACAGCCATTATATAATACAGATTTCTTTTTCTCCCAAGCACCCCTGATTTAACACCCACAAACAAAATCCATGTTTCCTCACTAGTTTGCAGCCTACTAAGTGTAAAAATAACATGCTCAACAGGAGTGTGGACCTACTGCGCAATATCTACTACTTACAGCTACAGGTCTAAGAAAATCAAAGTAGCCATGTTTTAAATGGATCTTCTGCACAATAAATTATATAGCCAGCAAGCAGCCATCTCCTTCACATGCCATGTTTTATAATCAAATGATGATGATGATGAAAGTGTGGCAAACACTACAGACTGCTTTCACATTATCAGAGGAATTTTAGGAATATATTCACCATCTGGATTTGTGTGCATTTCTTGCTTCCAGGAGAGAGACTTCTGAATTTAGAAAGCAGTGTCAACTTGGGTGAAAAAGAAAAGAGCGGAAACCTCTCCTGTAAATAATGCCAATGCTTCCAAGTGCCCAGAATTTACAGTTTGCTCATCGGCCATCTTGCAACTCAACAGTAGATAGCCATGTTAATGGTGATTATAAGATGAATTGCAGCAACTGGACTTGGCATGTGAATGCAACATGTTCAAGTAAGAAAGGATCTGACAATCTGCCCTAAACTAGGAGAAAAAAAAACTTCTCCCAATACAATACAAGTGTGGCCTTGAGGTAATACTGCCGCCATCTAAAATTTATTAAAGATAAATATTTTCAATCACTACATTCAATTTTATATGTATATCATATATATGGAGTTATATATTGAAAAAAAAGAAGAATGTATGAGAATAAGGTGAGATATACTTGTCTTATGCCCTGTGAGATTGTGTCATATTTGGTCTTGGTTTATATTTGTTATTTTATTTGTCGATTATCAACCAATTCCCTAACACGAACACAATTACTCTTTTTTTCCCCATGGTATAACTTGTGATTTGTGAGTTATAAACGCATAACCTTTGGACTAGTTTATAGTCAGTTATTTAAGAATTTCATAATTACAAATAGACATTTTTTGTCTATTATGAACAAATGCTCAGTAAGACTGTATGTGGAATAACTGTTTTTGTTCAGAGGAATACTATGGATTGTAGGTATACATTTATTTGTTACCTTTAATATATGATAACTCAGCATCGGTCAGTCATTTAAAGCTGGACAATTTGTGAATTGAACATATTTTTCTTTGACATGATCATTTTGGTTATGTATTGTGCAACTATTCATTTGGAATCTTATTAAGGCTTTCCGTTTAGAGCTATATAAGCAAAATATGCTACCTAAGGGCTTTCAACACAGTCAAATTAAACATTATGTTATTAAAAATTTGTTTTAATACAGACTGCTAAACTGGTGAATGTGTCTCAGCTATACGTTTATAACTAAAAGTAATAACATGGCACATAGGTAAACACAAAGCTAGTGTTTATTGGCCTTAAACAACAGTGTGACCCTGACCCTAATGACCCCATTTCCAGTAAAAGGTGTCTACAGTACAACCAAATTACTAAAAGAAGTGAATATAATGTGAATATCAAATTTGTTTTTCAATTTGTCATTTTAAATTTCCCAAGATCGTCATTTAATGAACCAAATGCTGAGATTATATTGTGTCAAAATTATACGGTATCTAGCTTGACTGGTTTGTTGTTGTTTGGCAAGCTGGAACAGTAGGTGTTGCTATGGTTTACACATCTGACTGACAGTTCAACTCTGCCAACTAAGGAGAAAAATCCTCACACTTGTCTCTCCTCTGGTTGGTCAATTTGCACAAAGATGTGGGTGCTACTGTTTATAAGCCATCTGCATAAAATATTATTGTACTTCCCTCATCTGTCCCTGTTTTTCTCCCTCTCTGCTAATCCCCAATCATTTACACTCCTAAACACAATTATGTAATTAATAATTACTGGTGTAAGAAGGGTGTGACAGCCATATTCATTTAGTTTACTACTTTTAGGAGCTCTTTCTTCTGTTGTTGACCTTTTTTGTATTTTTTCTGTTGGACGAAGTAATTTGAGGATCAAGCTTTTGGACAAGTTTGCTTTAAAATGAGAAAATGTACACAAAAATATTATTTGACTTGTCTGTTATTAAAGATCATCTCTCAGGCTGTGGGGATTAATCCAAAAGTATATCATTCTTCTGTGGAGAAAAGGTATGGGGTCCTCTACACATTTCAACATAGTCAAAGCACTACTTCAAAAGTTCAACAAAATTAATGTATGACTGAAGCAATTTTGTTAGTAAGATAAAAGAGCACAGAACATTTATAAATTCATCCATCCCAATCTCACAAGGAAACGTTACTATTTTACATATTGTCAGAAAAGTGGCTTACTCGATACTAAATAATATGATTTCATTTGTATGAAATATGATTTTTGAAAGGAGGTGTGCCTCAAACTTCACCCCTAAAGCTGAGCAAAATGTAAAATTGAGATAGTACATGTTAATATGAATTATTATATAAAATATTAATACAAATCACTAAATCAAAATGTTACAAATTGCCGTGAGATTGCATTGATTAATGTAAAATCACTCCTAGCACTGTGGACATATTTAGGATTTTAGTTTAAAGTGCATCGCTGTAAAGTAGGGCTGGGCAATATCTTGATAATTATTTTCCATATTGAAGGACAACGATATATATATTTCGATATAAGTTGTTAATGCTTTTAAGTTGGACTGTGAGATTGTCTTCTAAAATGACAATTTTTTAAAACTCCTGTGTGTAGGTTCAGTAATTTCAGGTTATTTTAGTTGCATTTAAAGTGACATAACTAAACATAAACATTATAGTTTTAAAAGAAGATTTCAGATGGCACTTTTAGCATCTGAATGTTTCATATTTAACTTTTACAAATATTAAATATGGTTGATGATGAGGTAGTTTACTATTTATATATAAACCATTTGAGGCCACCATTGTTAGTATATGGTTGAAAACAAGATTTATGCAACTGGACTTTTGACTCAAAACCTTGGGTTACTGACAGCTCTTCTGACAGTTTCATCATGTGACAATTTTCCCAGGTCTCACAAAATGCTTAACAGATGAGTAACATTAAATAAAATTATATAAAATATACTGACAATAAATGAAAATTATTATAAAGCTGATTAAATGTATATAACAATGCTCATTTATGATTTTGATTTTAAAATGAGCAGAATATTTATTACATAAGATATTATATAATTATTATTCAAAAGGACTACTGGAATTTATTGGCAATCGATGCTGTAATTAATGTTATTGCCTAAGGTATCCGCAAATATAAGCCAATGGAGGTCTATTGACAGTACATGCACGTTCATGACACATTAACCAGCCTCTTTTGAATGTACGTCTGGGTCACTGCCACATGTTCTGACAGTGTGCAGCGATTCAGGCGGTTTTACTCTGCGGCTGAAGAAAGTAAGTACTTTTTTGTTTTGTTTGTTCATCAGAGCAACCATATGTTGGAATTGAATATTAAATAGTCCTGTGCTAATTGTAGACACAGAAAACAACATGTGTTATTTTTCTACAATTTCTGAGTAAACAAAAATTCTGAAAGGCTAGAGGAAAAAAAATGTAAGTAAAAATAATTTGCATATGCTGCAGTTTAATGAGAGATTTAGTCATGTTTTTTCCATCACATTCACTTATAGTAATGAATTTAGAAAATTGTAAGGTATTCAAGGTGTTCTGATCGCAAATGTTTGCAGTGTTTTGGAGATCATTTATTTCTTACAGCAGTAGTAAATGGTGATTGGCCGAGGTCCCAACTCCTCCAATCTCACTGGCATTCATTTCTAGAAACACAGAAATTGATTCATAATGTGATATTAGATTTAAATGCATAACAATACAGTAAAATTATCAATAACTATCAAGTACTGTATTTGCCTTTCTAAATTATTCAACTTTCCAGTTTTTATTTCAATATTAAAAGTGAATTCTTTAAATATTTATCTTGCGTAAGGTGAATGGATGACAAACATTATCAACAGTTGTACAGCCAGTGTTAAATCTATTATGCAATATTTTAAAGTTCCTGTTTTATGCCTCACACATGCAGCTCTTGACTGAATAAAACCCATAATTCAGTGTAATGATGTCATCTGAAGATGACACAATTAGTTTCCCTGAGCTTATAAAGCTGAAAAGAAATGGTGGACAACTTAGTCCGGCAGAAATACACACTTTTGTGCAAGGAGTCACAACAGGAGCCATCCAGAGAAGTCAAATCGGTAAGAATTTGATTAGAAACCCAGCGGATATTAAAGATGAGATAATATGAAAACAATTTTGGTGGATTTTTTTCTCAAATACAACTATGTTGTACCTGCATAGGCGCAATGCTAATGGCAATATGGCAGAAAGGCATGACTGATAAAGAGACTTTTACATTGACACGAGAGATGATGAACTCTGGAGACATTTTTAAATGGCCGAATGAATGGCTCGTGGTGGACAAACACTCAACCGGTGGGGTTGGAGACAAAGTCAGCCTTCCACTCGCTCCTGCTCTGGCT
This sequence comes from Danio tinwini, assembly GCA_903798205.1. Taxonomy (NCBI): domain Eukaryota; kingdom Metazoa; phylum Chordata; class Actinopteri; order Cypriniformes; family Danionidae; genus Danio; species Danio tinwini. The sequence goes on along the minus strand of CAIGQZ010000320.1, from coordinate 2,422,962 downwards.
GCATGTGGCTGTAAGGTACGAGACGTGCTAAACAATAATCCAATATGTGCATTATGCAATTTTAACGCACAAGTGGAGCCAAAGTCCTGTTCACCCTCATCAACTGTATATGAGCAATTCCAGCGTTATGGATGTGACATTTGTAGAAGAAAATCAAAACATAAATTCAATGAGAAAGTATATGTTTACATTATATTGAAACATCTCTTTATATTAGAACAGCGACAGCACAATATGTAATTTCAGCATCGATATCACAATATGCACATCTGCAATAGTCACATCGCAGGATCTGCAATGTTGATTTGGTATTGTATAGTTTAGGAATATATATATTATTATATTGGAATTATATAGCCACAGTTCAAAATACACAACATTTGTGGAGTTACAGCAGAGTTTAACTTTAATAGAAAATTATTTTATTGAACTGTTCAAACAGTAAAGTCTTTGCAGTGTTATTTTAAGTGTTTATTTTTTATTTTTTCAATTTCTGTACCTGAATACGATTTGACTATACCCTGAAAACCATGAAGCATTGTTTTTTTTACTCCTATATTATATTATATTATATTATATTATATTATATTATATTATATTA
>CAIGQZ010000320.1:2399543-2411884 GCA_903798205.1 Danio tinwini | reverse complement strand
ATATATATATATATATATATATATAATTAAATTGATGCATTGTGGGATAAATGACTTACTACTTTACTATAGTGATATAGCCTTTATTTCTGTATAGTGTTTGTTTAAGCCAGATCTGTATATTGATAAAACTATTGATCCAATTGGCAGGTCAATCGTGGATCAGGATTCATCACAGCAGCCCAGATCTGAGCGCACAGCAGAGTTCTGACCTGCAGAAAGCTTTAATCATTGGCCGCCAAGACCAATACAAAGCTGCATCTCGTATAGTAGAATTCATCCAACCAAATCACCACATGTCCTAACACAACCTCATTCAAAACTTATTTTGTTTGTAAAAACCATTTCAGTTCCAGTGTACGGTTACCAAGAAAATGCATTGTTTATATGATTTTGATGAGCAACAGTGACCCCTGAGCTCACATTTGGAAAATTGTTTAAACATATTTGCTTACCAGTAGCTGCAATAATATCGTAGCCCAGGTCTGCCTAATCCTGTCCAGGAGCTGCAAAGACAAACAGATCTAATCCAAATCACCCAAACTAGATGATCAGAGCCTTCAGGTTGAATGTGTAAATTGCATCCAGATGTGGTTGTTTGGACAGGAGCAGGAAGGTGGATCTGCTGGAGCAGGACTAAGTTTATGTTCACACAGATATATATATATATAAAACACAAACCTTATAAGAAGCTCAATCCATTTGTCTGCTCTTGTTTAGTCAGTGTAGCTTCTGTGATGATGACCTAGGATATTTATAAGCTTTCAAACTAAATAAAAAAGTTCATATTATACTATGTGATTTTTTTTTCATCTTTATGGATTAAATATTCTTGGGGTTTAAATTAAGTCTTTTTTCCAGTTTTTAATCAAATCTACTAGTTAGAATGCTGATTTTCTTATTAAAAACGGATTAATATTTAAATATTTTTATTAAATGAGGTTGGAGGGTAGAGTGATCTTTGCTGCCACATAGTGGTTTAAACAATCTTTAACGTTGTAGTGGTGGTTAAACTAATGTAATTCAAGTAGTCACATTTTTGTCATAATTTACAAAATCTAGATAATAATAACAGCAAGAAGATTTCTTTTCCATTGTAAAATACTTTCCTAATTAAATATTAATTCTTCTGAATGCGAACAGATATTTATACAAGCATTATATAATCATTTGTAGAGAATATATTTCATGATAATAACAAATACAAGTTACAATATAATGTTAGCTATATCTAACTGTACTATTTTATTCATAATAAAAGATGTATACTTGTATAATGTAAATATATTTTATATATATGATTATAATACAATAATTACAAATTTTTATACACAATTACTATATTTAAATAACTAAGGGAACTAAGCTTAATTGTCATGAATGCAATAAAACAAAATGGGCTTCAAATGCTTTTCAATTTCATTATGTAATACAGACATTTCTTTTAACTTTTGTGTGATAACCTGAACATTTCTGAGATGGACCTAATCTGAATTTTATTGTTAATTACTTTTTTGTTTTTGACTGAGAATTAACCAGAAATTGGATACCAATATTTTCCCCTTTATAATAAATAAATAAATAAATAAACAAATCTTTATTTATTACTTTTTTATTATTATTTCAACACCCGTAAAAAAACCCCAAAAAAAACAACATATGCATTCAGTCTTTTTTTTCAAGATTAAAAAAGCTATTCATATTGCTGCTTATAGATGCCTGCAGATTTTCTAGGAAAAGTTTTCAACTGGATCTAAATGAAATTTTCTGTCCATCAATGCACCACAGAATTGAGCGGTTCTGCTCTTATGTTTCCAAGATCCAGCGCAGAATCAGTTTCTTCATCAATCTCGCCGATTACAGCCCTTAAACATATAAACACAAAATAATTTCCCATTTATGGGCAAAAACACATAAATCATGCACTGTTTATTTGCACAAAGCAATTAATCATAGTTATAAGAAAAAAAGTTTAATACATACACGTTATCTCCTCTGACAATATAGAGTCCCAGAACCACCTGCTCGACTCCCTGTGAAGAGCTGAAGACCCGCTCGTGGCTTTCGTCCAGGATGAGGTTGATAGCCTGATCAAAGCCTTTTAGCGTCCCCTAAGAACAATACAAGTCAATAAGCAATCCTCTTCATTTCTGCACACAGACAATGTCCCATTAAAGAGATGATTCACCAAAAAAAACTCCACAGATTTTACTGTTCATTTATTCACACTCAGACTATTCACAATCTAGAAGACTTTTCTCTTCTGTAGAACATAAAAGACATTTAAACAAAACAAAAATACAAATGAAAAATATTTGCCGGAGCTGTGGGTTACAAGTAATAATGTTTAGATTGTTCTGCCTGTATTTGAACTCTCAAAGTGTCATTGACTTGCATTTTACGAAACACAAAGATGGATACCTTAAATCTTTATAAGTAAATATTTAATATAAATATTTAATATTCTAATGAAGAATTTTTTTTTTTCCTTTTAAGGACACAAGGAAGACTCACCACGATCATTCTGCCATCCGAAGTGACAATAGCAACCGTTCCTTGAAAATAAATTACAGTCAAGGAAATTTCAAGCTCATAAAAACATATGTGTTAAAATCAGAACACATAACTCATACTCTGCATATGTGTATAAGCAGCAGAATATATTTGTTCTCTGGTTCTCTAAGCACAGTATAAAGTATAATGTGTGTTCAAAATATGTAATAAGTATTTTATTTATTGACTGATTCATATTTTCATTGTCTGACAATTCATATATATTCAATCTATATCTATCAATCTATTAATATTAGTATGTACAATACAACATATACATAAAAACAAACGGTCAAATATACTTATTTTTTCAAACTATTTAAGAAATGAAAATGTTCTACTGTTTTGCATATATGTATTATCTATATATAGACTAACATGAATACAAACGGTCAAATATACTTATTTTTTTTACCCAAAATTTAAGAAATGAAAACTTTTCTAGATTGTTTTGCATGTATATTATCTATATATAGACTAACGTGAATGCAAACGGTCAAATATACTTAATTTACCCAATATTTAAGATCTGAAAACATTAATATGTAATATTGACAATAAATAATAAATGCCAATTATACTATATTATTCTTAATTGAACATTTTAAGTCTCATTTATTTTCATTAGTTCCAAAAATAAAACACAAACATTTTTAAAAACACAGGCATCCATTAATCCCACGTCCAAATAACCGATAATCATTTTGAAGCGGTCTAACAGTTAATGTTATTTAGTTCAAAAATGTATGCACGTACATTAACACGCACGTTATAACGCGCATAACAATGACTTATGATCATCAAAAGCTAATGCACTTGCTGGCGCGCCATAGATAAATACCTTTCGCGCTCATACACACACACAAACAACAACAAAACACCGAGTATACAACATCATCTCCGTGCTGCTCATGAAGCGTATTAAAGGATACGGTGAATGTAACTCTCGAGAGCGGTGGACATCTTCTCCGCTGGTGCGTGTTTTTAAATCCTCCGGTACTCCTTCGCTACTACTACGAAAAGCATTCGTTCTTGAGCCGGAAACGATAACGGAGAGACTCGAGTAACCGATGACCGATTGAGCACAACTTCAGGCAGAACTAGTCGAGTTAGAGCAACTGAAGCTGCCATGACATTTCATTTTATTTATTTATTTATTTAAATAACAAGTACGTCATAATAGAACAAACAATATAATGCATGGGTGATAGAAGGTAAATAATAATAACAGTGCAAATAATGAAACATAAATTAGAAAAATAACAAACACAGGCAGAAATAAGCGCATAATAATTACAATTACAATTACAGACAAGCAGGACGTTTACATTAATATTTTTTAATAGAACACAAATAGACCGTGTTAATAATATTAATTTTATGATTAAAAAAACATTACTATGAACGTTAGCCGTCATGAGTGAGTAGTAATACTGTATTTGTCCAGCAGATGACGCGCTTTGAAGATTTCTGGTTTCTAATAAGGAAGAGAGCGCAATACTGTTTCTAACGAGTAACATTAGAGATCATAATCAGTTCTTGGTGAAAAGGCTAATTGTTTAAGGGTCAAAATGGAGGCCGATGGAAACACTGATGGTAATGATGACGATGGCACTTACACAAAAGTACAATCAATGGTACTGGCATGATTTCAGACGCTAATTTTAGTTGTATAGCGACATCATATAAATTAATGCTGATTGTATTCTTTAAAAACGTGTTGAAGTGGTTAAACAATAGTTATCCATGTTTTTGCTACACACTAAACATAGAAAAATAATTAAAACTGTGGTTAGTTTTCGTAAGGTATTGAATGTTTAATCATTTTGATGGTGCATCATGAATTACGTTGATATTACATCAGAATCAGAGGCAGATTTAACCAAAAAGCGAAGCAAGCAGCTTAGGGCCACCAATAAATACCTACACCGTAAAACATTTCACTTGGTTAAACTTACAAACTCAAGTTCAGCAGCTGCCTTGAAAACGTGAATCAAGTCAACTTAGAGAGAATCTTTGTTTCAACTTAAGACGTTAAGTTTTAGTTAAATATATTGTAAAACTCAACAACTTAAGTTGAAACAAAGATTCTCTCTAAGTTGACTTGACTCACATTTTCTAGGCAGCTGCTGAACTTGAGTTTGTAAGTTTAACCAAGTGAGACGTTTTACAGAAGTATAAACTATACATAACATCGTTTTCTATTATATTTTGTATGGTGAGGGTCTAACAAATTAGATTTTAACCTAATTATACCATCTACACAAATTTGTCTTACACGGAGCAGTCAAGTCAGATAAAGATTCAGTTTAAAAACAATTTATTATTTTCGATTTATTCATTTTTTTTAAGCTGTGAATTCATTTTAAGAAAACAAATCACTTAAAATGTAGATATTGCATTAAGATAAAACATGGAAAAGGAGATTCAGTCATATAAGAAAAAAAAAGCAAAATAAATAAACAAAAAATTATAAAACTACAAATGGTTTCGGTTTAGGACTGTTGGGCCCCATGGCTGAACAATATATAGTTTCAGCATCAATATCACAATGTGGTCATTCACAATAGGCACATTGCAGGTTATGCAATGTTAAGTCTGGATTATAATTTATCATTTGCATGGGTTTTTGAGACCTGTGACTGAGGATTTAAAAGCATTCAGGCCTAAGAAATTGTACCATTTGTAACTTTAACTAGCATTTTTTTTGTTTTGTTATATTATTACTATTATTATTATTTATAAAACAAAGAGTAAGCAGTATTATTTTACGTTTCATTACTCAATTACTGTATACTTAGACTCCTCTGAAAACAATGCAAGGCAGTTATTTTATTCATATTTTTTCTTTACTGCATTTATATAAGCTTGTAGATTGTTTATTATATTTTATGTAGATGCCCTCCCTTACTGAACCATACCAATCAATATAAAATAATAAATTCTTGCCAAATAGAGACTAACTATCTATCTATCTATCTATCCATCCATCCATCCATCCATCCATCCATCCATCCATCCATCCATCCATCCATCCATCCATCCATCCATCCATCCATCCATCCATCCATCTATCTATGGAGATTGTTAGTAATGGTTATAATATGGATACTATAACTTTTTTATTTGACCTTTTTTATGTGTGGTAAAACCATGGTAATTTTGATAAGGGCCATATACGAGTCCAAGCAACAATAATCAAAACAATCAAACCACTGCTCGACAATAACAAAAGGAAATAAACAAGATGATCATTTTTCACATTCTAAGCGCTGTCAAAACCCCTCATCAAGACACAAAACAACAGACACTTACTGGTGTACAGCACGACGCAACTGATTGTTAAAGTTAATCATTGCTGTTGTTATGAGGAAGTGAACTTTAAGCCTGAGACGCATTAGAAGAGTCTCCAGGAAACCATTATATATACACATATATATATATAAAATACACACATAAAGCAGAGAAGAAAAAAATGTATGAATGAAATGAAACAACCACAGACTGTTATCATACAATATTTGGATAAATAACAGGAGAAACTGGTCTGGCAGCTCAGGTAATTCAAACCTTCACTTTTCACAAAGTGGCATTTAAGCAACAGACAGGTTGTTTTTGATGAGTTAATCTTGATTCAGTTTTTATTTCCTATTTATATGTAAAGAAATTTGATCTTGTAACTTTCTAAACAGTGTTTCTACATCTTTTTTTTAAAGGTTTTTTTAGTTGTGAAGCAGTAAAGGCAAGATGAAAACAGACGACAAACTTCAGATCCTGAAATTCTTCTTTATGCTTGTCAATGCCTTCTTTGTGGTAAGATGAAATATGTAACATATTAAGCATACAGCTGTATGTTATTGGCAAGGAATGTAGCGATATTTTCTTTATTAGTTCCAAGGAAATTCCTGGACTGCCGTCAAATTTATTAATCACGCAGTGGACACTGATATACAGCTCATAATGCATTGAAGTATGTGCTTGTGCTTTTTGGCACGCAGCGTTTAAAGGCATAGACTTCTGCACCCGTCAAATTAAACAACTTAATTCATGCATAGCTACATGTACAAACAAGTAACAAATTTAATATTCCTGACAGATTCTTGGCATCAGCATTTTTGCCTGTTCGGCTTGGATTTTATTTGATAAGGACAGCTTTGTAAGTGTTCTCAGCTCTGGTGAGTTTTCTTGCTTGTCATTACGTTTCAGTTCAAAAGTACATCTTATTATTTATTTAAAAAATTATTTGGTCATGGTGTTTTCTCCCATTAAAAATGTCTGTGGGTGATGAACAGGGTTTTTTGAAGCATAGGCATGGGACAATAACCGGTTTCAAGGTTTACCGCAGTTTGGAAAAGGCTTTACAACAGCCAGAATATTCTGTTTTGGCCCGTTTCCACTGAATGGTATGGTACGGTATGGTTCGGTACGCTTTTATGGCCATTTCCACTGTCAAAATGTACCAAAATGCGAACCGTACCATACTCCTTTTTGGGTACCCTTTTGGATGGGTACCTAGCACAACAAAAGGGTATCAAAAGGCGGCGCAAGACACGCAGCTGAACGCCAGTGCGTACACAAGCAGGAGAATGAAAATAAAAGCAGCGCCATTTTTAAATACACATCCGAGACATTACTCTGTAATACTATATACATATAATAAGAGCCATGGTCGACCCGAGTTTAAACAAACCTTGTCGCCGTCTTGATGAACAGCCACAAAGCCAAGAAGAAGAGCAGAATCTACCCTGTGCCCCTTAGTTTTTTATGAGGCCGTCTAAAGCGTGAGTGAATAGTAGCCTATCTCCAGCCAAAAATACACTCCACATCAAAAGCTACTGTTCTAAAATATTTGAAATGTTTTATAAAATAAAATATATTGTGTTTAATAGGGGAAAAAAGTTTAAAAAGAACAGATTTTAAAGCAGAAATCACAATACCGTGCTGTGATTTTTTTTTTATCCAAGGTTGTCATATAGTGACAGTCTTATACCAGCTTATGCCTAGCATCAAAACAATAAAACACAATATACTTTAGTTTAAACTTGTTTTGTACATCATAATGTGTCTTGTTTAATTTCTGATTAAAAAATACTGTCATATATTTTAAACATGATATACAGAAGACAAAAAAATAAAGTGTCATTTAGTGTAACAATAGTTTATGTTGAAAAAAAGACGACGCCACTATTCTTCAAACCACAAATAAAAATATTTTGAATAATTTTAATTATAGTAATAAAATTTAATATGATGACTTTTTTAGATTTTAATAAGTAGATGTCCGAATAATTATATGCTGCGTCCAAAATTGCACACTTCCATACTGTACAGTACCTAAAACCAATATGCGAAATACCTAAAACCAAGTAGTATGTCTGAATTCATAGGCTGCATCCGAACTCACCTACTACTCAGTATGTACTACATTTGAATTAAAATGTACTACTCAGCTGTTAGAAAAGTACGTTCTATACAGTACGAATAAGAGTAGTATAAATGAAACTCAGATGTACTACATCCACCATTTTGTTATCATCACGTGACCTACCCACGTCAGTTGTGTCGCTTTACTGCCATTCATGAATTCTCTCGCGGTGCATCATGGGATAGCATAGCGTGTATGGGATGCGCACTTCAGAATCTCACCTGAAGTAGTAGGTCATCCGGGTACTTCTCGCATACTGTTTTTCGAATTGTATGAATTCAGACATACTACTCGGCTCGCATACTGTTTTTAGCGTACTATATATTATGGAAGTATGCGATTTCGAAAGTAGGCGAGAAGTACCCGGATGACCTAGTACTTTAAATGAGATTCTAAAATGTGCATCCGATAGACGATATGCTATCCTATAATGCAGTGGTTCCCAACCCGGGGGTCGCGACCCCCAGTAGGGGTCGCTAATGATTTTCAAGGGGTCGCCAAGAGCAATCATCTTTTTTTTTTTTCTTTACTTTACTAAGGAAATTACTTTCATTTATTAAATAATTAAATTCTGATTATTTGGGGGGAAAAAATCAAATATAAAAAGATAATAGATTTTATTAACGTCGAGAATGTTACAGCGTATTGTGAAAGTTGGAACGTAGGCCAGAGCTTACATTAGCATATTAAAAAAAAGATGCACCAAAGAAAAGATATGGCAAAGCACCAGGAAGGAGATAAAAATGAATGTGCTAAAAAGAAAGCAAGGATTTATTTGGATAGTTATCTTGAATTTGGTTTCATTGAAGCAATGGACAAGGTTAGAATTGAGTATGTCATCTGTGGTGACAGACTAGCGAATGAAAGCATGAAGCCCTGCAAACTAAAGAGACATCAGAGCACCAGACACCCACAGACGGTTGATAAACCCCCAAAATTTTTCCTATGTGTGCATGCATGTGTGCATGTTTCACCTTTTAATAAGTTAAACAGATAGATTTGTACATGTTATTTGTACATGATGTTAAATGTGCTGCTGTTAAATTTGCAGCAGGTTTTGGAAAAAAAGTGCAAACTGTTGTTGAGAAAAAGTCAATAGTTCCGAGTTGTTGTTTTTGCATATATTAAACACAACATTAGCTCAATGTTATATGTTAGTCAGTGTGTGCAAATTTTTTCTGTATGTTTCTGTCTGTGTGTGTGTGTGTGTGTGTGGGGGGGGGGGGGGATCTTTAAAAAATGTCAGCAATAAAATAGGGGTCGCTTGGAAAAAAGGTTAGGCACCACTGCTATAATGCACCGCGAGAGAATTCATGAATGGGAGTGAAGCGCCCCAACTGATGCGAGTAGGTCACGTGATCATGACAAAATGGTGGATGTAGTACATCTGAGTTTCATTCATACTACTCACATTCATACTGTGTAGAACATACTTTTTCAAAGACTAAGTAGTACATTTAAATCCAAATGCAGTACTTACTGAGTAGTAGATGACTTTACACACAGCCAAAATATTTGAGTTCTATAATCACTGTTAACAGTTTCCTGTAGAATCTACAGTAACTTACTGTAAATCAATTACAGCAAAATACTGTATTTACATTTACAGCACCATTTACCTTGCTGTATAGGTATGTACAGAATTGTATGTATATCTTTACTGTAAAATATACATTAATTTTGCAACTTTAAAATACAGTAACATATCGCATAACTGTCCTACAGTAAAATACGGTTTACATTTCAGTTAAATACTGTGCACATTACAAAAATCTAACAGTGTATGTCTGGCTGCATGGTGATAGAACAATATTTTGGCATTTTATCATTACAGAAATGATTTGAAACTTTCTGTGCATGTAAAATTTGGATTTGGACATCAAAACAGGACATCTCATGTTTCACCTCTTAACTAATGTGCTCGGAGCCGATTTAAAGCAAACTTTGGTCCTTAAATATGACGTATGGGTTTTAATGAAGCGAATCGTGTGGTCTCTCAGGACAGGAGGTAAAGGTGGTGGCCGGGGGGCTCTTTTTCATTGGCCTTGTCGTGCTTGGTGTGTCCTTGCTGGGTTGTGCCGGAGCCTATTTTGAGAGCAGATGCTTCATCATATTTGTAAGCGCGATCCAAAATAGCATAACTCATAACAACAGCTTTTCTGAGTATCTGTTAACGTTGATCTTTTCCGTTTGTTGCAGTATCTGTGCTTCTTAATTGTCATCATACTGGGTCAGATTTTCATCACCTTTGTGCTATTAATACGAAGAAAGACGGCAAGTGTTTATTAAATATCACATTTTTATATTTAAAGCAGCTTTACAAAAGGTGCTCATTATTGCATTACAGTCAAATTAGGTTAAAGTTACAATCAAATAGAAGTTATTGTATATAAACATAGTTAACCTGCAGTTTTATAGCATATAAGTGATGTCTGTGTACATGTTTAATGAAGTGTATTTGTGTATTAAGCGTATGTTTTGTTCTCAAAGTCTTCGATGGTTGTCATCTCTCAAATTTATTTCACTTTTTAGATTTAATTTGATTATTGTAGTATGAAGGCTTTTGTGGAATCAGAATTTCACTTTTTTTTTAATTGCAATTAACATCTCTAAATTCTGACTTAACTTTTTGTAATTGCAAATTTAACATGGTTGTTTTGTAATTCTGGGTTCATACATCACAATAAGGAGTTAACATCTCACAGGTCTGGCTTTCTGAACTCAGTATTTTTGAACTTAGAAGTTCATAGGCTTTCTTGCAATCTGACTTTACACCTCACACATTTTTTTCACAAGATTGTGAGAGACAAAATCACAATTTACATAAAAAATAACTTTATGTAAATAGCAACTGCTGTTTTTTTGTTTGTTATCCAATAGCAGAAACTGGCATAAGGGCGTTGCACAACGGCCTTTAAAAAAAAAGAAAGTATTTAAAACAATTCAGAATAAAAGTCTAAATTGTGAGATATAAAATGCCTCTTTTTAAAAATTTGTGTCACAAACAAATTTCCAAACATTTTCAACATTAAATAAAGAAATAAAATAGGCATTTAAATAAAGGTAACATTTTTGTTTTTTAAAATCACAGTTCTGATTTTAATATCTCATAATTCTGACTTTTTCTCCCAATTTAGTCAGTTTATCATGGAATATTTAGAATCAAAAGTCTGAATTGCGAGATATAAAATTGCCTCTTTTTTTAAATTAGTGTCAAGAACATATTTCTAAAGATTTTCAATATTAAATAAAGAAAATAGACAAATAAAAATGGTAAAATTTTTGTTTAGTTTTTTTAATCGCAGTTCTGAATTCTCATAATTCGGACTTTTTCCTCTTAAATTATTTAGTTTATCTGGGAATATTTTGAGAAAAGAAGTCAGAATTGTGCTTTATTGACTAAAAGGTCATACAGCTTTCTTTTAATTCAGATTTATTTGTCCTAATTACACCGCCATACAGTAACCTATAGACTTTGATATAAAGCAAGTGTAATTGTGAATTATAATACTCAATTTCTTGCAATTTCTCACTTTTTTTTGTCAGAATTGCAAGATATACTCACAATTCTGCTAATTAAAGCTTGAATTATGATATATAAACTCAGTTTATAAAAAAAAAATCACTGAATTGTCGGATCAAATTTGCAGATATGATTATCTTTATCCATGTTTTATCACATGGAAGAAATAAGCTTTCAACTTTAGAAATAAAAAAAAATTATTTAAAAAAACGATAGCAATTTTAGCTTTATAACTATAATAATACTGTAAAGAAAAACAAGAGATCCCTCGAGACATTCCACATTCTCCGAGATCCTGCAAGTATCGACTGGTTGACAAAATGATTAAACAAATTGCTTAACGCAAGTATTTGACTATTTTCAGATCGAGCAGTTTTTGAGGGATAAAGTGGACGACCTCATTAAGCAGTACGGAGGAGATGAAACCCAAACATCCTGGAAACTTCTAGACAGCGTCCAGACCTCTGTACCTGATTGATTTCCACATTTACTGATTGTATAATAACTGTATAATCACAACCGTTTCATCTCATAATGAGCAAAGGAATTTGATATAAGTGCATTTTTGTTTGCTGTAGGCCCGGTGCTGTGGTAGACTGAACTCAAATGAATGGAGGAATAACACAGTTATTGCATCCCTGGGGGGGACCGACATCTACCCCTGCTCCTGTTTCAATGGTACCTGCCCTGTAATCCTGGAAGAGACTCACAGTTTTGGAAACGGTTCAGACGTTTTTGAAAGGGTAACATATGTGGCCTTTTTGATCCCAACCTTTACTTAATGTTCACCGTGTTGTTTTAATTTGCACATGTGTTTTCTTTGTGCATGTGTGTGTGTGT
>CAIGQZ010000320.1:2343607-2394543 GCA_903798205.1 Danio tinwini | reverse complement strand
TTTTTTTTTAAACCAACGCACATTTTGTGAACTCATTTTACCACAAAACAGAGATCTCTGTTTTGTTTTTTTACACATTGTGATGAACGACTATTGAGTGATAAATGAGTTTGACCTGTGCATTGCCTCATCTGAACAGCCCTGTGAAACAGGAGGTCATGGTTGAACAGTTTACTCTTCCTTGTCACCAAGGTGTAACAAAATGTAAACACAACAAAACAAAAAATCCAAAATATTTTGCTCATAAAAATTTCAATAATGGGCTAAATACACAGCTAGTGTTTTTCAGCAAACAGTAAACTGTGGGTGAAATGTTAATGCTGCTATTTTCAATTATATAAAGTTGCTATCACAGAATTTATTGTAGGGATGTAGGGATGAAAGGGATAGTACACTCTCAGAAATAAAGGTACAAGAGCTGTCACTGGGGTGGTACCTTTTCAAAAGGTACACGTTTGTACTTGAAGGGTCCATATTGGTACCTCTGAAGCATTTATTAGTACCAACAAATTTACGAGGAACACTTTTGTACTTTTTAGGTACAAATATGTACCCTTGAGGTAATATTAAAGACCTTTTAGGTACAAATATGTACCTTTTGAAAAGGTACCACCCCAGTGACAGCTCTTGTACCTTTATTTCTGAGAGTGTAGGGGAACAGTGGGATGAAGGGAAAGGGAAGTGAGAGGATAAACAGTTAACAGGTAGGTTGGTTGATCGGGCGACCTACAATGATGCCCAGAAATTCAGAGTGGGGGTACCGTTTCTGTAATATTTTGGTAGAGTGATTGGAGTGATTGTTAATGGGAAGCAAAGGAAGTAGAGGGAGAGAGGGTGGGTTCGAGAGAAAGAGAAGAACAGTGCTAGAGGGGCTGGTCTGCCTTAAATAAGTTTTAAGGAGTAGGTGATTAGTTAATAAGTGAGGCGTGGTTCCGCTACCGAACCTTTGTTAACAAGTTAACTCCATTTAAAATAAAATCAGTTGAATAAACCCAAGAATTCAATTAGTTGCTCAAGCATAAAAAGTAATGATAGACTGTAAACTCTAGCACCGTCAGTGGCAGCAGGCGAGAACAGAAACTCCATTGAAAATACCGGAGTAAAATTAATTTTGATATTTTAAAGAGATAGCAGGGAAAAATGCAACTTAATGCAGTGCTTCTTGTCCGGTCTGAGACCCACTTTATATCATATATCTATCAGGCAGTAAAGAGCAGTGATTTTTAAAGAAAACAGATCTTAAACGTGGCGATTTTGTAATAGAAAGACAGCTCATGAGAAGCCGTCGGGCTGTCTGAAAATTAAAAGTCTGCGCATATACCCCATTGTGTTTTTTAAAAAAGAAGATATTTCTGATATGATTTCCAATCATAATATATTTAAAAGAAAACAAAGTCAATAAAACTATGTAATTTTTTTTCTGTTTATTTTAAGCAAAGATCAAACATTGTTTAAAATTAAACTCATATTTACCAAGTGTGCCAATATTAATATCAGGCAACGTAAGACAAAACTACTTGCAAGTATATTATCAAAACACTGTTATATGGCAAACATATTTATGCATGTACATATATATAAATAAAGAATACAAATCTAGCAGATTTTTTTGTAAACCATATATTTACAAATAAACATTGTATATACAAAGGCTATAATCACATAAATTTGATTATTACTAATCAATAATAAAACATAACTGCATATGAAACACCATTAGTCATGATTTTGCATCTTATTTGTGATATTTGACCGATTCAAGAGCATGTTTTGTAAATCATTGCACACTCAGACCTGCTTTATGAGTCAAGACTTGATGTTAGTGACACTGGAGTGTGTGAATGTATCTGTGTGTGTGTGTTTCGGAAGCTGAGTCGGCGAGTCAAGAGTGGGCTTTGACTGAAGTTTGATGGACGACACTCTCTATGGGTCATAAAGAGCGGCGTGTCTGTCTGAATAAGAGGACTCTTTGTTGGGGTTGCTCTGCGGTTGATGATAGCCAGGCTGACATTACTGACCTCATGCGGTTATGAGCTGGCAGTCATGCTTTTATGACAACAGTTGACAGCGCACGCATTGATGGAGACAAAGAGAAAGTTGGGATGGGGAGGAGGTTGAGATTTCCATTGCCAGTACCTGATTCGGATCTGGACAGAGTGATGCACAATGACTCAAATCTGGGAGGTTTTCAGGACCGTCGGGGATGTGGTGTGACTGTCACACAAACGATCTTTGATAATAGTGTAATGGGACTGATTTGGAATGGATTTCGGAGGCATTGTTTATTTAAAAATGAAAATTGTGCCATTAACTTGCCCTTAGGTCATTCCAGATTGATTTTGTTTTCGTGGAAGACAAAATTAGAAGCTTTGAAGAATGTTCATGCTGCTCATTTAATGTGGGTATTGCCTGTGAAAATTCTAATAGTTTCTCAATACTTGAATAAATATGTATATTGCATTTGAGCTCATACATGTGAGCTCATATTATGAGAAAAACAATATATAAATAATAATTATAATTATTATTATTATATGTTATAAAGCACTATAAATGTAGTCCATATGACCACACAATATAATAAAGCCAAAAAGGAAGGCTAGACATAAAAGTCTAAGTTCCAACTCTATTTAAACACACCTGATCATACTGAGTCCTTAAGGCTTGTTTGAATCCTACAGACAAGTGTTTGAAGCAAGATTGGAATTAAACTGTGTAGTGGTGCGGCCCTTCAGGAACTGAGCTGGACAACCCTGCTTTAAAATAAACATACCTTGATTTGATACTTTGTTATTCCGTGCACTAAAATTCATACGTAAAGTGTTGCTTAAATGCTATTTTTAGAGCTTTTGTTGTACGTATGGAGGCAGCATGAACATTCATCCATTTGTCTTCAATGGAATACAGTTAGTCATACAATATTATGGTGAGTTAACGGCTAAAGCATTTCCAGTGTTGGATGATCCACCCCTTTAACCCTTTACAGAGTGGGAAACCATATATGCTAACTTCATTTACATTGATTACAGTATAATTCATTCATTCATTTTCCTTCGCTTAGTCATTTTATTAATCTGGGGTCGCCACAGTGGAATGAATCACCAACTTATCCAGCATATGTTTTACACAGCGGATGCCTTTCCAGCTGCAACCCAGTACTGGGAAACACTCACACACCCTCACATGCTCACACATACAGTACACTACGGTCAATTTAGTTTATTCAATTCACCTATAGAGCATGTCTTTGGATCGTGTTGGAAACCGGAGCACCCGGAGGAAACCCACGTGAATAAGGAGAGAACATGTAAACACACAGAAATGCCAACTGGCCCTGCCAGGGCTCGAATCATCAGTGACCTTCTTGCTGTGAGTGCTAACCACTGAGCCACTGTGTCGCCTGATTACAGTATAATTAAAGTCATATAAGTTCAAAGTCTTGTAATAACACTTTGATGAGCATCAAAGTGTCATATAAAGGGTTAAGAACAAAACAGAATTCCATTCTAGAATTCCTTTCCAAATCATGTTCCAAAAAAATCTGTTCTAATCTACTCAGTTGGCCTTAATCTCATGACATAAATCTCATTTAGTCACAGTGAGCAGAAAAACAGACACCGGAAGAGAATGAGCGAGAGATGCTATAGCAAGTGGGATTGAATTATGGGACATGACTCATGTTGATGTTACATCTTCATCATACAAGCTCTTTCTCATGCTCTCTGGGCTTCCCCATATTGTCAGGAAAACAATCAGCTCTTGTTGCGCATCAGAGTGTGAGCGTGTGTACACGGCCAAACTAGTTAACACAACGCAGTCGGACCGATGACCTGGATTACAGACCCTCTCCGGCAGGACAGAGCTGTTTGATTCTTACAAAATGAGACGGAATGTGGCCACGTTAAAGTCAAAACCTTGTTCACAATGTCAGTCCAAATCTGAATGCAATTGAATCATATTTAGCAAGTGCGAACAGCAAAACATTTAAGTAAAAAAGTTCAGTTTAAAGAAACATATCAGGTTTGAAATCCTACTCAAATCACATTTCTGGGAATTAGTTTTAGTCTGAATGCTATGTTATTAGATTAGGTGTTTTTATTTATGTTTTTGCTTATCAGGCTATGCATAATGTAAAAACATCAGACGCTGTTTAGAAATGTCTGCAGGTTGCTTGTTGAACAGAAGTGTAACTAAAACCAAAAATGACAATATAATGCTATTTGGTCTCATTTATCAACTTTGTTGAAGGGTTAGTTCACACAAAAATGGGAATTCTGTGATTAACTACTCACCCTCATGTTGTTCTAATCTCCTGAGACCACCGTTTTTCTTCAGAACACTACTTAAGATATTTTAGATGTAATCCGAGAGCTCTTTCATTCTCCATAGACAGCAAACGGTCCAGAGATGTCCAGAAAAAGAACCAAAAATATTGTCAAAATATTCTTATTGTGACTTCATAAGTAATCATGCGAAGCTCCTAAAACAACTGTGTATGCCAGAAACTATACACATGACTTTGTTCACTAATGTGTTCTGCATTAGATCAGGGTGTATGGAATATCACACTGACTCTAATGGCAACACATGGGCTGTTCTTCTCAATATGCGTTCATCAGCGTTCTGGCATCTTTGTGTTCTCGAGTAATGTCATCATCAACCGCCAAAGTTCAGTTCCAAAATTCAAGTTCTTGATATCAAGGATGCGTCAATGCAGTATTGAGTGCAAAACTAGCTCGAGATGTCCCAGAAGTCATTGTGGCTGTGTAAAGGAGATGGGACGGGCAGCATTTTTATTATTAAAGTTCAGAGATATAACTTAATTATCTCAGATTTTTCCTAAATGAGATGGTGAAAGTAAACATTAACATGAAAAATAAGGTAATAAAAGCATAAAGACATTAAGGGTGTTTATTTGCTGGAATTCGTATTAAAATTTGTTTTATTTGTATTGTGGAAAGTATATTTGTAAGGCTCTTGTGCATGTTGTATATTAAAAGAGATAAAAAAAAACAATCAATTCATTGTATGAATGCTGTAATGTTTCAATAATTGTCTGTTAAAAATGCGTGGTCATGTGACCATCAGGAAGAACGCAGCATCTCATTTCTCACAGGATGCGTTCTCTGTTCTTACGGTCTCCCGAGTTCGTTCTACCAAGGTGACCTGGCAAGAGCGATCACCACAAGAATGCGAGTCCGTTCTCTGCATTCTTGGAATTGAGAAACAGCCATGATAATCTCCGTAGTAAACTCACACTCTGACAAAAAAATAATAAACATTGGCAAACAAAGTCTTTTTCCTTTTTTTGATGAGGAAGCTCTCGGATTTCATCCCATTTTTTATTTCACACACAAATCAGATCACAATTGTGGATAGTCAATAATTCAGATCAAATCCTAATCAGACTTAGACTGACAAGTGTGAACGCAACTACAACAGATCTCAGGATCTCACATTTCCACACACACACAACAGGTTCCCCTCCATCCTCATCATCATCATCACCAGAACATTTAAATAAAAGACTAGCAAAACACCCCAAATCTTGGCACGCTTGTTCACGCTCTAAATCAAACGTGTTTCCAGACAAGCCCTTGCTCTGTTCCAAAGATGTTTTCTGGTGCAACATAAACCGCCATCCTCATGCAATGACGAGCTCTGGCACAAAAAAGCCATTTATCCTCTCGCGCAGAGGCTTGCAGGACCAGTGGCTTTTTCCTCAAAGCCAACAAAGCTGCCGCAGGCACTGCAAGAAGCTCATCAAAGAGCTTCACTTCCTGCTGGATGAAATCATAAAGGTTTTCCCGTGCTGTTTTTTAGGATGGCATCCCGGAATAACAGACCCTCATTGATTGGTTAAGCTCATCGCGTGTTACGATTGGTCTCTTCAGCCCAAAGTTTATTGGTGAGCAGGTATGTCTTAAAGCATCCCGTTCTGGATATTCCCTTCATAACTCCGGAGCATACTGGCGTTTCTGTCGACTTTCCCTCATGCATTTTTTTATTAGACCTCTGTGTCTGCACACCCTAAAGAATCCAGCCACGCCCTGCGAGGATGCCACATGTTGATGGAAAAAGGCTTTGTTAGGTCTTGTTTACAATCTGGTAAACAGAGAAAAACTTGTTGCAACTAACACACCTGTCTTGCAGAGTGGCGGAGCTGGAAGCAGGGTCCTCCTGCGCAGCTCCGCCGTGGAGCTCATGTCTGCTTTCTTCAGCTCCGTCGTGAGGCTCAACTTCACGCATTCTTGCTCCACAATGACCTCTTCTTCCTAATACCTGTAGATTGAGATACCTTTGATGGATGGCAAGTAATTTCAATCATATTTGACCTCAATGAGACATGGGTGTTCACGAAGCATAGCGCTGTCAGTGCAAAAATGACAAAAATTTCATTGAGCGCCTTCAGGGCTTCCCTGCAATTGTGACACAAGAGCTACAGTTGCTGGTAAACATGGTGATTTGTATGTATATATATATATATATATATAGATATAGATATAGATATAGATATATAGATAGATAGATAGATAGATAGATAGATAGATAGATAGATAGATAGATAGATAGATAGATAGATAGATAGATAGATAGATAGACAGATATCACCTTACCAATTGGATAGTGAGAACTATAATAGCCACACTGGGGATGATGAGTAGCGCCAGGAGCCCATGAACCGCCGAGTTAATGCCATTCTGCTGTCTGCTTTGACCTGCCAGAAAAAAAAGAAAAAGCACATTCCCCTTTCAGGTCTTACGTATACGCTGTGCTATATGGCTTGAAGTATGTGAACACCTGAACACCACACCCATATGTGTTTGTTGAGCATTTATTTCAAAAGCATTGGCATTGATAAAGAGTTTATCCCTCCCTTTATCCTCAATTTTTTTCTTCGAAGAAGGCTTTCCACTAGATGTTGGGACAAGGCTGAGGGGATTTGCTTCCATTCAGACACGAGCATCAGTGAGCCAATGCTAATCCCCTCAGCGAAAGTACTGACAAGTATGGATGTTGAAAAAAAGACCTCCTCGCCAATAATGGAAGATTCATTTGTACAATATTTGTATGTTAGATATTAAGAGTCTTGTTGCTAATTAGACCCTTTAAAAAGAATATGAAAATGTTGATGATGATGAAGGAAATAATGTTGGTTCTAACTAATGATGTTTCTTATAAATATGATGAGTTTGGGTATATGGACGTTATTTTTACAGTCAGAGACTGTAAAATATGTGGTATTCGAATTAAGCAGGACACATTGTAATGTAGTTGTAGAGGAAAAACATTTTTAACTACATTACACTTTTATGGTATTGACGGTTAAAAGGTTGAACAGTAAAAAATGCTTTTCTTAGATTTTTTCGTCTTGTTTCTAGTCCAAATATCTAAAAATTCCTGAACCAAGAAGCATCTTCTAGACCAGGGATTCTCCAACTTTTTAGCCCACAACCCCTAAAATACCAACTTCAGTGACTTGTGACCCTCACTATGCTCGGAGGTGGTTATAAACATACAAATATTGCAATAGTGCACACACACACACACACCAGTATGAACTATATAAACACAAGCATATTGACAACACTAAAAATGCAACAGTCTAACAACCACATCATTTTTTATAGTCATTACTCATTTGTTGAATTTAATATTAATCTCACTTAATGAGAATAGTCGGCACAATGTTCACAGCACAAGACTATTCTTCCTCCATGTTCAGTCGTGTGCTTTATTTTTAATGTATGTGAGTGCCATAAAGGTGTCAAAGTTTAACATTGTGCCGTAAAATCAATCTGCCGCAACTGAAGCTATTGCTGCGACGTTATTCTAACATAATAACCCCAGGAGTCGCAAACCAATGGAAGAAAAAAAATTCAAAGGTTGATTGCTTTTTATTTGCATGTTGTTTTTTTATGCAACTATTAAATATTAAGTATATATTTAATATATTTTAAAAGCTACTTTTATCTTATGTTGCTTATGGATAAAATATGATAATTCTAATAGTTTAATAACATATGAGATTTTTGGAAATCACCAACCGACCCCTCCACCTCCCATTGTCTTGCGACCCCCCACTTTGAGAACCACTGTTCTTGACAAGCAAAACATTTTGTCTTGTTTTAAGGAATAATTAAACACGCACAATAATCCGTCAATGGGCTAAGCAAAATAATCTTGTTTTTCCTTTTGATTTGAGATCATCTTGCTTACTCCATTGGCAGATTATTTAGCTTGTTTTAAGGAAAAATTCACTTAATTTTGGCATATTATTTCTGAAAACAAGACAATATGTTTTGATTGTCTAGAAGATGCATCTTGATTGCAGAATTTGTAGATTTTTGCACTAGAAAAATTGCAAAAACTGCAATGTATGCACTAATACGTGAATACAGACGTTTAAGAACAGTGCGTGGAGAATGAATAAATAAAGCATAAATAATTAATACCATATCACAATAGTGTACTCTTATTATTTCAGCGGGTCAGGCAGCTCTTGCAATATTAAATTGTCACTATATGAGTAGTTAATTTAGTACCTCATCAACACCAACCAAAACACCTTCATCTTATATATATATATATATATATATATATATATATATATAGAACAAAACTATGACTGAGGAGTTCATATCTGGTCTTTCTGAAACCTGTCAAGTTCTGCCACACTATTAAATTACTTACCGACTCAGTAACTCATATACTTTATGCAGCTGACATGCTTGACCCTTCACATATTGCTTCACACCATTCTCCAGATTGTCGTTGCATGCTTGGTTAGTACTTCACTTCTCTTTTACAAACAGAATGTCAACTGATTTATCTGCTATAGAGTGCTTTTTACACAAATGTGCTCAGGTTTTGCATGCATGATCATGCAAGTTTGAACAGACCCAATGTGAAGCCCCAGAAGAAATCATCTTCAATGGAAACTAAAAAACATCAGCTGTTTTCCCATTGAATAGCTGACCCCTTCATTGTTTTCACATTCCTTCCACAGAATCCCTACAGATTTCTCTCTCCACAAAAAAAAAACGTATGCAAATCCCATCAAGCCTGTTCATGCATCATAAAAAAACACAATATTTAGTGCATTCACCTGGTGTGAATGGAGGAGCTGCGAGGGTCTGGCAAGGAGGAGGTGTGCATGGAGGAATATCACCAAATGTGGAGCCGGCCACTGTAAGAACGGATTTAACATGGCTAAAGAAACGTCTAGTGGGCCACTTTTCCCTTCTGTAGTGACACTTGAAGGCTTGCATTCTGTCCTCCTGAGGAAGACAAACAAACCAGAATGAGACGACAGCCATGACAATGTTTTAAGGAATGCAACTGCAATTGAGAGGAAATTACCAGGTCGTCACTGTTCAGAGTGAAACGAAAATCCTGCAGCATTGTTATGAAAATAGTGATGTTCGCCTTATTGGTGGACTGGTTGCCAAACTTGATGGCCAATTTTTTTAAACTGCTTTCGACTGGATACACGTTCAAATGCAGCCAGCAAGCTCCACCCTAAAATATAAGAAGAGAAAAATGCTTAGGCGTCTCTTCTGGAACAGTAACAAACCACAGCTCATGTGATACATAATGTTTATCTGTTAATGGCCCCAAAATGTAAGTGGATTCAGCATGTTACTGCACAGGATCAAAAGCTTTAAAAGTGAAACTTATTTGATAGAAATATGGGTCACACTTTATAATACAGTTTCACATTTACTAACATTAACTAATGATGAACAATACCTGTACAGCATTTATTAATCCTAGTTCAATATTTACTAATGCATTATTAAAATACAAAGTCATGCTTGTTAATGCACCATCAGATAATATGAACTAACAATGAACACGTTTATTTCCATTAACTATCATTAACAAAGATAAATAAATACTGTAATAAATGCATTGTTTATCATTCATGTTAGTAAATACATCAACTAATGCAACCTTATTGTAAAGTGTTACTGAAATATGCATGAGCCTTTTCATGCAAAGCATTTATAAATTTGCTACCCTTAAATAACAAAACCATCATATGCATTGAAATCCTTATGCAGATATTTTGACACTTTATGAGTGACTCAAGATATTCCCAAAACTCACCACTTAGTTAAATGTGAACTCCAAAAAGTCCAGTTAGTTCAGAGAAAACATTTGGTATTTGTGGCAATTAAATTCATGCATGAAGTGATGCTCAATAGTGTAAATGGTGTTTGGTGTATACATAGTTAATTTATTTGCATATAGCATGCTTATTAAATGCAAGTAGAGTCAGATTTTGTGGTTCAAATCACTTGAAAATGATTGATCATTAGTTACTGTGCAGTAACAGATATATTGATGTTGAAATTAAACCATACTTATTCTGAAATGAATTTATTTAAATTATATATTAAAAATAATACATAAACAAGTGGGTAAATAACTGGGCAAATATTCCCATCGTTTCATATAAACTGTTACACAGAACCATTTTGGTGGGTGCCTTCTGTAAATCATTATAAAATGTATGAGGAAAAATAAACAGGACACATTCTAATGCATGCAAATTAAAAGTAGTATAACACATTAATTATGTTTTACAATATATTTAATTAATTTGAAGACACTACACTGCGTCATTCACTCATTTATGCTTCCACATGTATACTTACCACATCCTTTGTGATAAACTTGATAGGTATTCTGTAGTCACTTGGAATATTCTCACTCTGATGGGTTAAAACAAGAATTTGGATTGGATTACTCGTAAAGTGACTCAGTGTCATAGCTTTAGGTATGCATTTTGTTTTAACTAGTGCAGAGACTTTGCAAATTGTCATTTATTTCTTTGCTGGAAAACGAAATTAAGCACAAGTCTAATATTGTTCTTGTTTGTTCCTATATAAGCTGATCATTCAGATTGTACAAACCAAAACGTGATCAAACCAGAAATTGTGAATAAAAGTGTGAATAAATCTCTTACCAGGGTATCTAACGTGGCCACATCATCCGTTAAAGGGCTCCCAAAAACACCTGAGCAGGTCACAAGCCCAGAAAAAAGCAACACTAATACACAAATGCTTTCTCCAATCTATAAGGAGAAAATCAGAACCCGGTTACAGCAACAGGAGTAAATAAACGTGCGTTGACAAACACCTATCCAGTCAGAACTTGATCACAGGACTCATCTTAATCGTTTAACTAGAAAGTCGTGAAAAGTAATCAACGATTGCATAATTTGCCTTAGAAAGTGAGTAGAGCCACCGCGCGTTTGGCTACGCTGTGGGTGTGCGTGCGCGTCCCCAAAAGTGCGTGTACTCACCTTAACCTCCCTCATGTGGAACATGGGAATATTAAAAACAAATCAGCCGTGTCTCCCTACTTTCTTCGCTTGCCCTGGCAGCGGAATGTAGGCATGTTTCCGCCTGTAACTGACTGGAGATAATCACAGGACGGGATCGGGATCAGTGGTTTTGGCGTGTCTTTTCTCCTCCGGTCCCGATGGAGAGCATGGCGTGCTCAGAGCGCGACGCCTGTGCGCAATTTCGCCCCGCAGCGCTTCTGTGAATGGGGGCGGATGGACTTGTCCTCTGTGTTTAAGAGGTAGGGCCGCTTTGACTCACATATAATGTGTAAAATAGAGAAAACTATTCAAGGGAAGTTGGATGACTCACCCAGACTTCATTCGCAAGTGACAAATGGGAGTTTTAAATGTGTCCTTCTGAAATTAAATAAATAAAAACTAACAAACAAACAAACAGCTTAGTCTATAGCCTATGGTTTACTCGCCTTTTAGTCTAGTTTGTATTCAAGCACCAATTGAAAAGTGTCCTTGTGCCTCTATAACCTGCCTAAATTGAGAAGCGCACTGTAAAAAATTCAGGGTTCCACTCAATTCATTAATTTTGTCCCTACACAAATCGATTAAGTTGACTTAAATAAAAGTGGATTGTATATAAAACAATTAAGTTGTCCCAAAAAAACTCAAGAATTGTGTTGAAAATTTCTGTTCATTTTAAAGTAGTTTGAACAAGTGGCAAAATTCTTTTTTTTTTTTAGTGTGTTTAAGCTGACATGAGCAGGGCAAACGGCACACTAACCCTCTAAAACTAGCTGAAAAGTGCCATCAACTGAATGAAACCAAAGTGATCAGACAGAAAATGCCTCTGAATTCCGCCAACAGACAAGACTGACCAACGAAAGAATAAACTCAATACCTCTAAAC
Organism: Danio tinwini; assembly: GCA_903798205.1. Taxonomy (NCBI): domain Eukaryota; kingdom Metazoa; phylum Chordata; class Actinopteri; order Cypriniformes; family Danionidae; genus Danio; species Danio tinwini. The sequence goes on along the minus strand of CAIGQZ010000320.1, from coordinate 2,382,326 downwards.
CAGCATAACTGGCTGAATAGTAAAAATCCCTACTAAAACCAATTTGACCAGCAGAACATGTGCGCCAGATCTCTAAAACCAGCAAAAAAAAAAACCTGGTGAAAGCTAGAAAGTACCTGAAACCATTCAAAAGGTCAGATTGACCAACCAAAAAGTACCTAATATCCATCTGATCTTCCGAGAAATAGCCAAAACCCCTTTATAATTTGACAAGCTGAAATGTGCAAACTGAAAATTGTCTGAAACTCACTTAAACCAAAGTTATCAGCCAGACCATGGCTGAAATTAATCCTAAAGATCAGATTGGCCAGTTAAAAAGTACCCAGACCTCTCTAAAAATCAGCATAACTGACTGAGAAGTGGACAAAAACCTTACTAAAACCAACCTGACCAGCAGTAAACCACACTAACCTTATAAAACCAGTTCAGATACCTCAAGCTCACTGACACCAGTTTGAAGAAATGGAAAGTGGACGAAATCTTCTGAAACCAAAATAATCAGTGAAGTGAAATTCTGCCTAAAGTGAACTGCTGAAAAGCACACCAACATCCCAAAAGTAGATGAAAAGTGCTTTAAAAGTTCTGAAAGCAAAAGTGATCAGATGAAAATTGTCTGAAATGTTCAGACCAGACGGAGCAACGGCTCTAAAAAGTACCCAAAAACCCCTCCTTAAGCCAAAGTGCTGAAAAGTGCCTTATACACATCGAAACCAAGATAATCTGCTAGAAAGTGGCCTAAATCCTCTGAAACCAGACAACAGATCAGACTGACCAACAAAAACAATCCCCAAATCCTTTTAAAACCAGCCTAACCAGCTTTAGAAGTGGCCAAAATCATAATCAGACTATCTGAAAACTGCACCAACCACGAAAACCAAAAGAAAACTGCCTTGAACTTAACAAAACCAACATTATAAGTTAGGTAGAGACCAAAACCCTTTAAAAGTCAACATGATCAGATGAACATGCACCAACACTCTTAAACCTGATGAAAAATGCCTGAAACTCACAAAAAAAAAACTAACAAAAAACTATCAGCTGGAAAGTGAGAGTCCTTCTGAAACCAACCAACATACTGAAAAGTATACAAAAAGGGAATCTAAAGAAATGTTTGTAAGAGCAAGTAAGACTAATAAGGACATTTCTTGATATTTTTTAATGGTTCACACATTATTTTCTTTTATAGTCTATGGTTCCCACATATCTGACACAATTACCGTACTTTAGCTGGTCTATCAGCCATTTTCAGCACTGTCATTTTTCAAGACCAGCTTATGACAACTTAATCAGCTAAGACCGGTTTATGTTCTTAAGACGTGCTGTTTGCAATACGGTAATAACAGTCTGTAATTACAAGATGATCCACACAATAATTGCACCAGTACATGTAGTTCATTATCATTGTTGTTGAATAATTAATGGTTTCTGCAGGTCTTAAAAAAGTCTTCTTTCACCTTTATAGAAATTAAAGCCACAAAGAATCTCAAATGAGAGGAAAATGTAATGTAGTAATTTGCAATACATTTTTTTTAACATCCTTAAATCAACACATTTATTTGAAATAAACTGAACACTTTAGTTCATGCACTAAATATCTGTTGGTGGGTTCTGAAAAATTAGGCTGCTTTTTCAGATCACAGACTTTTGTTTTAGTTTTAATCTTAAAAAAAAAACACAATTTTGTTGTAGCCTATTGTAAAAATCTTTAGACACTTTACACTAGACAAACAATGATGATTTATTTTCCTTCCCAATTCAAAAGATACAGTATGCCATTTCAATTTAGCATTATAAATGAATTATTAAACAAACAAATAATACACACACAAACACAATATTGTTCATCATTTGATAATGCTTCAATGTCAACATGCTTGATTGTAGTGGAACAAATGCATTCCGCTTACTATAAACTGTACTGAGTCATTTTGCCTTCAGCATTAAACATTACCCATTCTGTGTAATTAAACTCTGCCAAGGTTGTATATTTTTAGTCTCGAAATAAATGTCACTCCATTAACTGTAACGATTCAGCATAGCCAGCGCGCAGCAGTGATATTTGTGCACACTGCCATCTTCTGGTGACAAACAACTGAATGCGCGAATGACAGGTGGATTAAGTTTTGACAGAGCGGGTGTGTCCTGTACCGGGGCTCAGAGACAAAATATAGGGTGAAGACGAACAGTTCAATTAAATATCTCGGCCAAAGAACATTCCACCCTTTGACGTGATTATAAAAAGCACAGCATTCCATTCATGAGATGAATAACAATTAACATTGGCAAGTGGCAGAGCAGAAATGCAGTGGTTGGCGAATCTACACTGTAAAATGCAAAGCTTTGGATCCACCTTTAAAAAAATAACTTCATCTTGTTACATCTAACAGAAAGTAAAAATCTTAAGATTGTAATAAATTAAGTAGATTTTTAAGGTGTAACAAGTTTAAATTGTTTTACAGTGCATGAAACTTACCAATGTTACTCACCTGTTTTCCAATACTATGAATAAGAAGAAAGAATATTAACAATGCCTTAGACTCAGAGCAGGATATATATTGTAAAAACTGCTGGGTTCCACACAATTGATTTGTGTTGGGACAACATGAAGCAATTAAGTTAACTTTTTACAGGGTTCCCACACTTTCACGAACATCTGATTCAAGGACTTTTTAAAGCATCATTCATTTCAAATCAAGCACCTTTCATATGCCATAAAAGTCCTTACTGTACTTTTTCACTTATTTGAAACCGCTTACTGTAATCTAATTACTTACTGTAACATTTCACTTACACCTAACACTTACATTAGAATGTCAGAGTAATTTTTAAAGAAGTTTTATTAAATTTGTTGAATTCAATACTGTTGATATTTAAATGGGGTTTCTGAAATATTGATAATGTGCATTATTTGCCAGTGTTGTACTGTAAAATTTCAGACTTTTAATTTAGGAATTTCTCAGCTTTATCATTTTTTTTTTGACAATTGAGTACAACTGTTGAAATAAATTTGAAATGTGATTCTCAAATCTCAAGTGTCTTTATTTTTGATTGTAGTTTAATCAAAACACAAAGTGTGTTTTGTCTTTTGATGTGTGCAACTCCTGATTACAGTGCTTTCAGGATCTCACTTCACAGAATTTGCATTTCAATACGAAATCAATCAGCGCAGACGCAAAAACTTGAATTTTAAACTGAAAATGCACCAAATATCTTTAATTTTTTAAATAAATTATAGTTAACTAATAATGGGTACAAATTCTTAATGTTCAATGCTATTATAGATTTAAATTTTAATAGTTTAATAAATAGTTATAATAATAACAATAAAACTACGATTTAACATTAGTTAAAATTGACACCAATTCAACATGAACGTCAATATCAACATTTACTAATAAATAATGAATCGCAACATTAAACTACATTAATGCAGTGTGAATTAACATAAACACTAACAATTTAATGAACCAACATTAATCAATTCTGCAAAATATAGTTCATCATGCACCAACAATTGAGATTATGATATATTTATTACAATAGCTGTGTTTTTCCCCATAAAAAGTATATTTATTTATTTCTTACTGAAATACGTCTTGAAATGCTGTTTTTAAAGGATTTACATTTTCTGAAGTCACTACTAGCCATTGAAGTGTAACAAAACATACACTTGCTTAAAAAATAAATACATTTACATAAATATATTAATAATTAGGCCTTAATCATTGATATATTTATCATGGTTTACTCTAGGGGAAAAAAAAAAACTAAAAAAAACAACAACAACTGAAGAATGAAATAATTTATCAACAACCGTTTAATGAGTTAAATAGCATGAAACAGCATTTGTGCTTTTCGTTGTCATCTTTGGGACATCCACTGTGTGTGTAAAGTATAAAGAAGTGTGTAACAGGTGTCGGCTTAAAAAAATAGACTCGCTTTAAAGCCAATTACATCCAGTAGCATGAGTACCGCTCATTTGACTAAGTGTGTGTGACGGATAAAACGGTGTGTAGTGGTAAACACGCAAAACCTAAAGTGTGTAACAGACAGCAATTCGACTCGACCTTAGAAAAACAAAATGTACACCTGAGAGAGATTCATTTGTCATTGCATTTGGCCGAAAGATGAAGGCACAGAGTGGTTCATTTCCTCTTGCGAGGGCTTCTATCAGAGTCCACCTTTCTTTCGTTCGAGTCTTTCTTGCCGGGACGGCTGGACGCAGACGTCGTGTGGCTTTTCTCCACAGTTTCGGACGACTCTTTGGGCTTCTTGTTCCTGTGATCCGCTGAAGCCGATCTGGCTTTTTGGCCTCCTGTAAAGCGGGAGAAGACGGCTCTGATGAGGAAGATGCCGGCTATAGTGGCCATCAGTGATGACATCACTAGGGCCCCCGAGAGGCGTTTGATGGGGTCCCGAATGAGGAGCAGGGTTTGGGATAGTGGCGTGTTGGAGCCTGGCTGAACTGGGAATTTCTCCTGCACACAGACAGATATGTTTTATGCACTTGAAATCAATATGAAATGTATTGTTGTGATGTCCAGCTGCACAATTCTGGATATAAACTGAGAATTACAATACAATACAATAATACACCCATTCATTATCATTCATTATCCTTCAGATTAAGACCAGCTCACACTGTGTGATTTTTTTTATAATCCTGAATGATTGTAGCATGCCAGACTGCACAAACATGGCTTCCATGTCACACTGTAAGATCTCAGCTGTCATAAAGTCAGACTGAATGACAATGAAGATGCACCAAACATGGAAGAAAACGCCCCCGGAGATTGTTGTCATCCACCCATGACACTCACCATCCCGCGATCTGAAATAATTCCTCACAGCAAACGTAAACAGTCTGTATGGCAGCTTTGCACACAGGGTGTCTCAATAATAAAAGCAGGAAGAACAAAAAACTGTTCAGTCATTTGAATTGTCGCATGGATTCGGAGCTCCTATTGGTTCTTGGATTGACGCTCAACGCAGCTATTGTCACACTGCAGGAAAGTGTCTAAAATCTTCTGACACTGCCAGAACTTCATCGGAGAGAAAATCCGATCGCAACGGGCATTCAGTAGCTGTCTGTGAACATGTCAAACCAACGATCAAAGATCACCGATTTTGGTCTAGGAGCTTTTAGGATTTCCCAAATTTGTCTCAGATGACAAAATCGTGGCTAAAATCTCACAGTGTGAGGAGGGCTTTATTCATCAGAAATGAATAAACCGCCAACTTATCCAGCATATGTTTCACACAGCTGATACAAGAATACATATTTTATTTAAATAGACATGACATAATTTTGTACAGATATCTTAATATATACCATTTCATAAGTTATGACTAGGCCCACACAGAATCTGCGCACGCAGAAATCCACAGATTTTTAACCCATCATTGAGTCTTTGTATTTAATTGTGTAAATGTATACATTTATTCAGTTTAATACATTTTACTTATATTATTGTGATATAATAATATAAAAATCTTCATATGATTTATTTACAATACAGTTGTAAAGTAATATGTTCTGTCTTTTATTAGAGATATTATATGAGACTTGCTTTGTTTATCAAACACTGTAAGTGCATCTAATTGGATTTGCATTGTAAACATTAAATAAAAGATCAAATGTATTATTTGTTGATGTCATATATTAGGTTTTTAGTTATAATACTCCTAAAATCATTCCTCCTAAATCCTCAGATTTTTAGCAAAATTCTCCGCAGAGTATCCACAGATTCTGTCTGCCCTAGTTATGACAACCTTATTTGCTGTAATGTGTTATTAAATATTATACAATGGTATAATCATTTTTTAAATCTCACTATAAATGATTTAAGAACACAGAGTTTGCTTGAATTAAATGTGAAATTGATATGATTGTGCTCTACAAATAAAAGATTCTACATACTTAAACACAATTTAGAAAACAAACAGTTTAAAAGAGATTGATTTCCCACAATTCTGATTAGACAACGTAAATGAAAAAAAAATAAATATAGATAAATAAAAAGCAATAATAATTTAACAGAGGTTCTGACAACTTATTTGCTTTAATACATTTTATAATATATTTATATAAATATAAAATTAAAGGGATAGTTCACTCACCCCCCCCCCCCCCCCCCAAAATAAATAAAATCACCTTATTTACTCATGTTATTATTAACATTTATGAGTTTCTTTCTTCTGTTGAACACAAAAGATGATGTTTTAAAGATTGTTGGTTGCTGGCACCTATTGAATTCCATAAAAGAGAAAAAAATACAATGGAAGTCAATGGGTGCCAGCGTTCTTCAAAATATCTCCTTTTGTTTTCAACAGAAAAAGAAAATCAGGTTTTGAACAAGTGAAAGATAAGTGAATGCTGATCATTATAATGTTTGAAAAGGATGAACTATCCCTTTAAGAGACAAATGCATTTTAATGGCTGCTTGTCGCCACCTATTGGGTAATAATGTAACAATTCTATAACCTTCATTTAAAGGTGTTTGATTAATTAAAGACTGTGATGTATTGTGTACCTTCAGTCCAGACTCATCTAACAGTCTGTTGAGCGTCGGATCGTCAAGATTCACAGCAGAGAAAAACTCCTTTTTGTACTGTCGCCTCCACCAAGCCTTCTGATGAGTCCTTCAGAAACGACAAACAGAAGTCCAGTAAAGTTTCTCTTCTGTCAGAGAGTTTCAGTAACTCTTAACATGTCGAAATAGAAGGCATTTCAATTTTTGCATAAGTTTCATATGATAAACTCATAAATAACTGTAGATTCTTCTACATGACAACTATTTTATTTTTAGAAACGCTTGTTCTGTTATAACACTAATCGTGAACAGAAGTTTGACTTGAACAATTTGTCAAGTTATATAGCATATTATTTTAGCTCTAGCTTTCATTTTCTAACAGTACAAATGGGATTTTTGGAAATGCAAGTGAACAAATAAGCAATTATGATATTTATTTAAAAATAATTCAGAGAAGCTAAACGTTGTAATACTCTAAATTATATGCAGTTAAAAATAAGTAATTAAAAAGTTGTAAATTACAAAAAAAGGGGAAATAAAATACATAATTTAATTACCTTTCAAATAAATAATTGGATTTTATCTGATTATACAATTTTACAATAAAAAAAAAAATGCATACAACTTAATCGTTAATATTGAAAAAAAAACTAACAGGATATTCATGTATGGAATTTTATTATAACAACAACAACAATATTAAGATGTATTATATATTAATAAATATAATAAACATTAATAACATTTATTCAGTTAAATATATTAGTATAATATATCATTAATATATTACTTATTATTATTATTAAATTATTATTATATATATTTTCACTAGCAGTATTAAAATGACAAAAAGTAACACAAAAATGGATGTTTATAAATGTAAAAAAATTCCATTTAATTTTACTATTAAATCTGTTATTTTTTTTCATTAATTATAGATTTAACTTTTATTTTAAAAAGTAAAAAAAAAAAGAGCAACAAACCATATTTAAAAGATTTATACTAAAGTTTCTATATAAACTAAAATAATAAAATAATTCAGATTTTAACCATTACAGCATTTAGCATTTATGCTTGACTGTAAATTTACAAATGGGATATTTGTATGTGAAAAAACTTCTATAAATGCAGTTATATTTAAAACGTGTTCAGATCACAAAAATGTGTGTATATCACACAGTTCTGACTCAGAATTGGATGTTGTGAAGCTCACTTGTCTTTAACTGGATCTGTGAAGTGGTAGTGGTAAAGTTTGGCTTTGACCAGAACCGGTGGTCTCTGACTGAATGGATACTGCGCTTCATCCACCTGCAGCAGACCAACGACTGCAAAAGACAGAAAACAAGCAATCAGCAGCGCGCTTCAAAATATCCATCATCGTTCATTTAATTGTGGTGCTTTTATTTTTATGTATCTGCAATGCCCCCTCAAAAGACTTTCTATCTTTGATATGTAACCCTTAACAGAACTTTGTATAGTAGGATCTGATCATAAATACTTATAAATGTAAATAAGATTCAATCTGGTGACTTCTGTACTTATACTGCATGTCTTTTTGTTTTTATGTTGTCATTTGAAAATGTTTTTTATTCTGATTTGTTTAAGGCAAAAAAACTACTAAGATCTGTCATAGCATTTATATACTGCAAGTCTCTGGTGATTTTAAGTGCTTCTTTTATCTTCACTTGTAAGTTGTTTTGGATAAAAGCATCTGTTAAATGAATAAAAATAAATACAACAGGGTTGTCGCTCACCATTTGCTTTGCCCTGTAGGAGGCGCTGGAGGAGGCCTGCAAACCAGGGGTTGTGATCATGTCCTTTTTGAGCTGCCTGAAACATCATCCACTCCAGACGTGGCTGATGAGGGCCCGCTATGGGTGGGACACTATTCACATCTCCTGGTTTATACATGGGGTTCATTTCCTGCAGCAGGAGAAGAGTAAAAGTGTCCGCTGAGAATAAACATCACCCTTTCTGCTGAATGACAAACTGTAAATACACACAAATGTTGATTTTGATGGCTGCAACGCACTGCTAAAATGTTGGGACAGGGGTAAAGTAAGTAAAAAGATTACAAGTAGAGTGTTTTTTAAGCAGAGTAAACTCTTGACTGGCCTGATTGCAGTCCAGGGGTCTCATTTATAAACCTTAGCTAATCCACAAAACAAGTGGAAATGTGCATATGCCACTTTCCATGCAAAAGGTGTGATTTATAAAAAACAAACTTGATGGGAGAATGTGCGTAGCTGTAAGTAAACATATACAACTTAAATATTGACTAAATTGAACCACTTTAAATCATCATATGAGCCATAATCATTGATAAATACATTACTGTTAATTCTAAGGCACGTTCACTTTTAGGAAGGTTTCTACACAAAGTTTTATAATAGAAACCCCTGATCTTTCTATTAATAAAACTGTATGGCTAACCATCTGAAGTCTTGTATCACGTTAGACTGTAAAACAATTAGCATCCTCGATTCCCAAACAATTAAACACCTTAATTAAAAGGAATGTGACACCACTCTAAATTAACTATGTAATTGTAGCCACTAGAGGGCGCATATTCACAACAAACAAAGGCGTAGTTTGATGATGTTGTGACTGAGTGTGAAATCATGGAAGTTGTCGTCTTCATTTTATTCAATTGGACACCGGCAAAATCATGTTCATGGATGAGCTAATGAATTGGTATGATGTCAAGTTAAATTGTTGGTACAAGTATGGTATATTGTATTGGTCACTAGTTAAAATAGCTTATTTCACTAGATTTGAACATTCTTTAAAACATATGGGATATGTATACATAAGACAGCAAAATATATAAGTTAATATAATACAAGATAATATATTTCCTAGTGATGGGTTGCAGCTGGAAGGGCATCCTCTGCATAAAACATTTGCTGTATAAGTTGGCGGTTCATTCTGCTGTGGCGACCATAGATTAATAAAGCGACTAAGCTGAAAAAAAGGAATAAATTAATAATATAATATCTGTTCTAGTGGCTATTGGATATTTTCATGAAGATACATATAATCGCACTTTTAAACGTGCCTCTGTCCCAACATTTTTGTAGCACATTTCAGTCATTAAATAAAAGTGTGCTAATATTTACATAACATAATATCTTTGGTCAACTTCAGAACTTGGTCTGAACTGTACATCCCATCCCAAAATGTACAATTCTCTGGGGTTGTACTTATTTCTTACCGTCCATGTCAGACCATCGTAGCTGCCCTCCAAAATGATCTCTGGCCGTCCCTCTGTGGAGATCGGTTTGTGCTGGACACCGTACGCCCCAACCAGGTGAAATTTCTCCACCGCCCTGTACAAATCTAGCACTTTAGGAAACACTGTAGTGGATGACATGCCAGGCAGAGTCGAGTATGGAACCTGAAAAAAAAAAACGACACCCAACACTGATTTATTTTTAATAACAGGCACCAAACAAAGAGAATAAAAGGGGGATCAAAAGAAGAGACGTCACATTTTGCGTCTGCATTAATTTTTAAGTGACATAACTAACAGAGATCAAATTAAATACAAGTAAAGCTTCTGTTTTATTGTTTCAAGTAAACAGTTTAAATAAAATGTCAAAATATGGAGGAAAAAATTCAGTCACCATATAGCAAAAAATATGTTGTTTTCAGTGAAACAAGCAATGATATAATTAAAACCAAAAGATAAATGGGCACAAAATCTACTTCTATAATTTCCAAATCAGATTTGTTTGCATAAAATGTACTTAATTTAGTTAAACTTCATAAAAACAAGACTTGATTTCTTCATTCTGCATCTCAAGTAAACATATCTTGATTTAAAAGACGCAAATCTTATTGGAAACAAAAATACTGAAGATATTAAAGTCATCCAAAAACACCCCACAAATTTTCTGTTAAACACAAAACAAGTAACTAAAGAACGTTAGAAACCGGTAACCATTGACATGCATTAAAACGGTTTCCAACATTCTTCAAAACATCTACTTTTGTGTTCAACAGAAGAAACAAACTCAAATGTTAAATGGAGTGAGACTAAAATCACAGAATAAACATTTCTGGGTGAACTATCGAACATTTCATTTGCTAACATTTATCTAACATTTAATGCTAGTAAGACCTTTTTTAAAAAGTTTAAAAAGGCAAATTAACACTTGTTTAAACCTTATAAAAAGACACAGAAACAGATTGAATGACATGATTAGCACATTAACATTTACTACATATACAGGACAGTAAACTCACCACACTGAGGGCAAAGACGGCCACAGCGGCCGCCGTGACGAGCGCCCACTGTATGAGGGACCACAGCTTGCTCACAATGCCTCGAGTGCACAAACACCTGATGAAGGAAACAGAGGAGACCTTTTCCTTTAGCATGCTTCTTTAAACAAAATCATCATTTTTACTTCTAATACTTAAACACAAAGTTGACCATCATAGACATTACTGATAGGGCTTACTTCAGCAGGGCATTCACGGCTTCCCATGTGAACGACAGCACACCGACCCAGATAGTGAGTTCCTGGATTTGCAGGACAAATGCTTGAAATCTCCCATGACTGAAATCTGAATGAAAAGATCAGATATTCAATGGAACAGCAATGAGTAGCTTAAATATTCATAATGTTTGTGTGGTTAAAACCTGAATAAGTTTCAAAATATGCTTGATAAATCAGTTCATAGCACAAACGTAATAGGGGTATATTCACAGAATATTTTTGCAAAATAAAAGAATAAATTATATTAGAGATTAAGGATTTTATTTCACCCCAATTGTACATTAGGGTATTAAAATATAGCTTATATCTATCAAGATCTAAAAATAAATAAATAAGTGGTAACTGTAATGAGTTTCCTCTCAAATTTTTTACTTTTCTTTATGATTTTTTATGCATGTTACAATTATGACTTTTTTTTTACTTCCAATTTTACCACTTTGTGAAAAAAAAGTCAGAATTACAAGATATTAACTCAGAATTGTGAAATATAAAATAAATAAATTATATATATAATAAATATATATTATATATAATAAATAAATTATATATATATATATATATATATATATATATATATATAAAAAAAAAAAACCCAACCAATATTAAATCCTAATAGGGGAATCAGGTTTCCATAACCTAAATGTAATATCAAATATCAAAAAATGAGTTTGTTAAATAAATTTATTCCTCATTACAGCATTTAGCATTAAAAACACATAGCATTAAAGTACATTTCATTAATATTTTAGCAGGATTCTGAATTTATTATTGAACATCTATAAAGAAATGAAATCCACAAATTTTCTAAATACTACAGTCTTGATTTTGAATCGAAACAAAGCTTCAACGAAATCGCTATTTTTATCCTATCGCTAAGATTTATCCTAACTCTTATCCTCTAATTTCCTTTCCATGTTCAATCAAAGTAAACATAACATTTGCCAATTTATATGACAAGATATAGAATTTAACAACATATTTCAAGAATACATAATCTAAGAGACTCTCACCGGTTTTAGCTGACACTTTTTTGTGTTCCCAGTCGATCTGCAGCTGGTAGAGTGTAATGGCACTGTACAGGATAAACGCATACACAGCCAACTCCACCAGAAGAACAAAAACAAAGGCCAGGGTTTGCAGCCAGCCTAACATTAAACAGACATACAATAAACTTAAAAGCTCATACATGTGATGCGATCATACAATGTGTGGCTATAGCAGGGAAACTATCTTTTTTTTTTTTTTTTTTTGCATAGATTTCAGCATAATTTTTTCATACTCCTGGTCTTTTTCTCCTGGCCCTTCCTCTTCTTTGAAGGGGCATTAAAATGATCATCATCCAGCAAAGAGAAACTGAGGGCGATGCTCAGCAGGTTCAGAAGGCTGCAGTTACCCGTCAGGATATGGAAGAGCTGGAGAAACAGCTAAGAGAATGATACAAAAAAATATATGAGTTTTGGGAAAACAGAAGTTTGACAGAAGTACAGATTTTTCAGGTCCATGCTGTCTGTCAGTCTGTTCATTCAATCATTCATTCATTTGTTTCTACATTCATACACGCATTTATATTCATTCATTAATACGTACATTCATTCATACATGCATGCATACATTCATACACGTACATTCATTTTAATGCAATATCAGCAGCTTTGGCTATATTATGGTAAAATCTATACGAAATATACAATATATTACATGCACACCTTTTCAAACATGTCCCTTAAAAACATTCTTTAATATCTTTTAAAAATATGCATGTTGTATCATCAAAATATTCTTACACAAGTCACAAATAGGTTTTTCTTCCCTTTTAAATAAATATGAGCGTGTAAGTCTTGAGTGGTCGAATAGCCTATTAATAACTACTAATTTGTCTAATTTCAAAATGGCAATTATTTCTTTCCTTTACAAACGTCTGTTTCTACATAAAAATCATTTTGATTTGCAACAGAAAATTGTTTTCAGTAATCCACTTAATCTTTCAAATGGCAAATAACCTTTAAGAGCTATATTCAGAGGAAATAAATATAATAAAATGCATAAATTATGACAAATACCTGTAAAATGTACATTTCATACATTCAAAACCATAAGTTCAAAGTATTTTTAAGTTTTGTGAAGAACGTCAACAAATGGGTTTAACGTGAAATGATAATTCATAATCATGCAGTGTAAAATATATACTTTTGCAAAAGCAAAATATACTTATTCTGACCTGCACTTATGAATGCTTCAATATTGCACTTGAGAATAAATACAGTTGAAATCAGAATTATTAAACCATCTTTAAATTGTCTTTCTTTTTAAAATATTTCCCGAATGATGTTTAACAGAGCAAGCAAATTTGTCACAGTATCACAGTATGTCTGATAATATTTTTTCATCTGGAGAAAGTCTTTGTTTTGTTTTATTTCACCTAAAATTAAAGGAGTTTTAAATTTTTTTTTTATTATTTTAAGGTCAATATTATTAGCCCCTTTAAGCTATATATTTTTGCGATAGTCTACAGAACAAACCATCATTATACAATAACTTGCCTAATTACCCTAACCTGCCTAGTTAACCTAATGAACCTAGTTAAGCCTTTAAATGTCAATTTAAGCTGTATAGAAGTGTCTTGAAAAAATTCTAGTAAAATATTATTTACTGTCATCATAGCAAAGATAAAATAAATCAGTTATTAAAAATGAATTATTAAAACTATTATGTTTAGAAATGTATTGAAAAAAAAAATCTCTCAAATAAACAGAACTTGGGGAAAAAAATAAACGGGAGCTAATAATTGAGGGGGTTTAATAATTATTTTGTTAAAACTGTATATTTTACTCTAATTAAGGAATTTAGATATGTCAAAACGAAATATACTGATAACTCTTTACAATAAGGTTGTATTAATGCATTAGCTAATATGAACAAACAACGAACAATACATTGATTACAGTATTAGTTCATGGTAAATTCCATTAGTTAATGAAAATACAGTTCTTCATTGTTCATGTCAACTCATGGTGCGTTAGCTAATGTTAACAAGCATGAATTTGGATATAAATAATGCATTAGTAAACGTTCAACTGTAATTATTAAATGCTGTACAAGTATTGTTCATAATTAGTTCATGTTAGAAAGTATATTAACTAATGAAACCTTATTGTAAAGTGTGACCAATATACTTTTTCCGTCCTTGTCATTTTTGTACTTATAAATACTGCACTTGAATATCTAGAAGTGTACTGATTTTACTAAAATTTATACATTTAAAATGGTGGAAAACTCACTGGCAAATGTGTATGAGTGTAATTTAAATGACAGTTACAGTAAAATTACAACTACTTTATATTCTGTGGCAAACTACCATTTAACACTGAACAGGTTTCTACTGTAAATAACATTTTCTACAGCGGGGATGTGGAGATCTTTCAATGCAAACCTTCACTCAAACAACAGTGTATATTACAAACCTGAACGTAAAAGCCAAACAGTCTCAAGCGGCGAATAGGAGCAAAGAACGTCAGAAGAGGAACGCATATCCTGCTGTGCAACAAAACCACCGCTCCTAATTTCAGCAGCCATTGCGGAAGCTGATGGACATACCAGGCCAAAAGAGTGGGACTCATCTGGTCCTCCAAATGATGACTCAATGCTGCAAAAGAGAAGCTTGAGCTTCAAAAACACTGTAATGTACAGATGAGTCAGTTTAGCCCACACAAATGTGCCGTCTGCCTCACAGTTCTTGCCTTTTTTAGCTTTACTTTATGCTAATTTTATAGATCTATTAAAAGGATTGAGATTAAAAATGTCTTTATAATTTTGGGTGCTTCACACTAACAATTTTGGTGCGCACACGGGGGCCATTTGACGTCTGAATTCAATGTGGTTGGCTAGTGTGAACATGGATTCCTGAACTCAGGACCACTCTGTTGTAAATGTCTTTCTTTATTCAGTTGTAAACAAATGTGAGAAAAACATTCCAGCATTTTCCTCTAGATCAATAGTCTCAAACTCAATTCCTGGAGGGCCGCAGCTCTGCATAGTTTAGCTCCAACCATCTCTAACTCACACCTGCTTAATAGTCTCTAGTAGTCTTGAACACCTTGATTAGTTGGATTAGCTGTGTTTGATTGGGGTTGGAGAAAAACTGTGCAGAGCTGCGGCCCTCCAGGAATCCAGTGTGAGACCTATCCCCTATATAGATAATGTTTCTCTTGGTGCTCAATTGTTTGAACATCTAAATTGCTGTTTCAATGCAGCTTAAAATGGCTTTACATGATCCCATCTGAGGATTAAGGGTCTTGTCAAGGAAAGCGCCATTTTCTCCTTCTTTAGAAATATTCTGTTTAGCGACAAAACCGTGCATACCAGAGCTAGCACAGAAGACAAGCTTTTGCTTTTAGAAAGTGCATACATTTATTTGAAAAGAAAATGATCATTTCACAAGGTAAGACCCTTATTCTTTGGATGGGATTTAAAACAGCCCTGCATTTAAACAAAGCACTAAAGAAATCCACTATACGGGGAAGACCAGCATGTTTTCTGCCAAAAATCTAAATATTCTTCTCACCTGAGGAAAGAGCGCGAGAGAGAGAAGCCATTTTTTTAAAAAACAAAAACAGTGTGACATTTCTTTTTACAACTGCTTCAGTGGCTCCACCATCTTTCAACCAGGCCACATGGATGCAGCCACAAAAATGAATAAAAAGTAACAAATAAAAAGTCAATCATAAAATGATTTAATTAAAAGAACATAAAACTCTGAAAACTGTTTTACTAGAAATTGAAAACAATTCACTAGACCAGAGGTGCCCAAACTTGTTCCTGGAGGGCCAGTGTCCTGCATAGTTTATTTCCAACTTCCTTCAACACACCTGCCTGAAAGTTTCTAGTATACCTGAAAAGAGCTGGATTAGCTGGTTCAGGTGTTTAATTGGGGTTGGAACTAAAATATGCAGGACACTGGCCCTCCAGAACCGGGCTTCGGCACCCCTGTACTAGACCTTCTATGTTAAGCTGCTTTAACACGATCTACATTGTAAAAGCGCTATAGAAATAAAGATTGAGTTAAAAAAATAGATCATCTACAATTTCTTAAATGGCCTGATTTCCACACCATGTTGGCTCAAAGGTCAGCTTTGCCGGTCCTTAAACTAAATTTATAATCTGACATCTGAACACGCATAAGGCTGATTTATACTTCTGCGCCAAGCGCACGCGTATGCTACGACGCAGCCTACGCGTGGACGCATAGCCCCTCACCGTAACCGTCAGCGACGTTGACGCGCACCTCTCAAAAAATGTAATGCGTACGTGTAACTCAAGCTCTGTAATTGGTCGGCTTAGTATCGCTGACGAGTGTGGGCGGAGGTGAGAGCCGCGCGCCAGATGCAGCGACTGTTTGCAAGTGTGGAGTCCCGTAAAGGAGCTCCGGATGGACACTGTTGTTTTGTGTTTACCTTATGATTGAAGTTGTTGCACATCTGCCGGTTCCCGCCTCAAAATGAGTGAATTTGAGGCACTTGCACATTAAGGAAGTGTTCAGAAAAAACAAAACACCAGTGAAGAAACTCGACACAGAAACATAAACACCTACTGCCAGCTAGTGTTTCGGAAGTGTATTGCAGAAAAATTTGAAAACGCGCAGAAGTATAAATGCACAGCTACGCACGAGGCATACGCCGTGGGCTTTGGCGATCACTTGACGCAGAAGTATAAACCAGGCTTTATTCTGACATACTTAAAACCAACGTTCTGGCAGAAAAATCATCTTTAAAAGAAATAAAAATACGAGGTTTCAATTCATTTTATTCCAAGAAAGAAAGAAATTGTGTGTGCGAATAAATTATCAGGAAATTCTCAATCTGAAAGTGAACTAATCCTTTAATATTTACTGGAAACCATTCACTAAGAGGTACACGATCAGCAAACCCTTATACTAAAGAGTAATTGGAATAAATCATTTGTGGGAGTGAATTTCCAGCAAAGTAGCATATAAATAAGAGAATGAGACATCATGAATAAGAGTTAAAAATTATTTGCTATACCTGACAGGTCGTACCACGCAGGGTCTCCGGTGGCCAGTTTGCTGACGCCTGTGGAGAAGGTGAGCCGGAAGAGCAGCCAGCGGGTCATCCAGAATGTCAACGAATCGTGGAAAGCATGACGGGAGTGACTGCGCAGCAAACCCAGTGGAGCTACAAGCACAGCCAGAAAACCAGCCTCCAGGAGCAGCACATCCCTGACCACAACAACACGTCACAAACAACTACATTTCACAAGTTTA
Source organism: Danio tinwini (assembly GCA_903798205.1). Lineage (NCBI taxonomy): Eukaryota > Metazoa > Chordata > Actinopteri > Cypriniformes > Danionidae > Danio > Danio tinwini. The sequence continues at coordinate 2,365,011 of CAIGQZ010000320.1, read as the reverse complement.
CATTTTGACAGTGGCTAGGCTTTTTTTTATTGTTGCTACAGTGTTGATCAGTAACGAGTAGCTGCTAACTCGAGTTGTTGTCAGCGTTCTAATACTTCATTCATCGATTTACAAAATCAGTTGTGGTTCCCAGTTCATTGCTAAGCAGTTGTGGGCTACTTTTAGCACTTTTAGTTTTGCTGCAGCTACTAAAATGTTCATTTGCATCATGCTGTTGTTTACATGCCCTTTTTTTTAGATGTGGCTGGGCGTCTTTAATTGTAAACTCAGTTTTACAAATTTTTTTTGCCCCCTTTAATTGTCAGTTCGGTTACAAAAGTAAAAGCACACTGTCTTCTAACTGATCAGCAATTTAGAGGACTGTAATCACTATACAATTAATGGAGAAGCAAAAACTGCAGTAAAAGTTTGACGCCAGCTTTCCTTCCCATACAAAATTCACTTAAAACTTTACACTGCAGAAAATCTGACTTGCAAATGACCCAATAATAGGCATCAACAACAGAGAATTATAAAGTTACGCCTTCATCAGTTATGCTAAAGTGCAAGATACATTTGTAAATAGTGGAACTCACCATTCAGAGCGGAGGAAGTCTCCCCCGACCTATAAAAGACCAAACAAACAATCAGTTTTGTTCACACGGAAGCCAAAAGACTTAGAAGCACCTGACATGGTGGACAACAGTTTTAAATGCATAATAGGAGCAAACATCTGTATATGGTATGTCGATCAGTTCAATACTCATGCATGCAAACACCGTGTTATTTCATCCAATGCATGTGACGTCTGAACTGACGAGACGCCTAAACTGACTAAGCTAACTGAGTGTATTAAAGATGTTAAAGACTGGATGACCAACAATTTTCTTCTCTTAAATTCAGACAAAACAGAACTATTACTTATTAGGCCTAAATCCTGTACACAGCGGATCTCACAACTCAACCTACAGTTAGAGGGATACAAAGTTAGCATTAGCTCTACTATAAAAGATCTGGGTGTCATATTAGACAGCAATTTAACTTCTGAAAATCATATATCCCATGTCACAAAAACTGCCTTCTTTCATCTGAGAAATATCGCTAAAGTTAAGAAGTATGCTATCCATATCAGAAAAATGCAGAAAAGCTAGTCCATGCTTTTATGTCTTCTAGGCTGGATTATTGTAATGCTCTGTTCGCTGGTTGCCCAGCATCCTCTATTAACAAACTTCAGCTAGTACAAAATGCAGCTGCCAGAGTTCTTACCAGGTCTAGAAAATTGGATTATAATCACCCCAATTTTATTCTTCTTACACTGGTGCCTATTAAGTTTTGTATTGATTTTACAGTATTACTTCTTACCTATAAAGCTTTAAATAATCTAGCTCCTGTTTATCTAACCAACCTCCTGTCTCGCTACAATCCAACCTGCACTTTAAGATCTCAAAACTCAGGGCTTCTGGTACCTAGAATAGCAAAGTCGAGTAAAGGAGGTCAAGCCTTTTTATTTATGGCTCCTAAACTCTGGAATAGCCTTCCTGATAAAGTCCGAGGCTCAGACACACTCTCGTAGTTCAGAACTAGATTAAAGACCTATCTTTTTAGTAAAGCATACACTCAATGCATCACATAGCGGTATGACGCATGAGTGTGCTCCACGCATCTCATTTATATACACTATGAACAGCAGCTTTGCTAATTATTCTCTTTATTCTTCTCTTCCAGATGCACACACTTGAATGAATGCTGGGAGCCCACCTGATCAGCTTCAGCTTGTATGGAATATACACATATATCATGATGAAATTGATCATATCACCAAGCCCTAGTACCAAACAATGTGTGTGAACCACCCAATGATTAATCATTGTGTTTAGGTACTCAACAGAAAAGGTTGCGATTGGCTATAAGGATCATCGCTGTTCACAGAGCAGTGACAAAGACACTGAAGTATGGCTGCGGCTAACACAGGTGATCCATGATAGCGTATATTGCCGTAACAGCAGAGAGAAAAGAGGAAATGTTACCTCACGTCAGCAGGTCAAAACTCCACAGTGAAAGAGAGACAAGCAGAGATGGATATTACAGCTTTCATTTCCTCTCTAGCAATGAAACAGCGGCTCCTATGTTTGGACCTTCAGCATCAGTGAAAGACTGACTCACAAATTAATTACCATTTTAATTAATCACGCTTGCCTCCCTCACCATAGTAAACTACCGCAACATAGTGCATGAGATAAATGACATCAGTACGGTTATGATCTATTACTAAACCAATACTGAACAGTCCACATCGAAAAAGTAATTAATTACGACACCCCTTTACCAAACAAAAGCATTCAATACTCTGACAGGAGGGGATTATGCTTACATTATAGAGTGAGAGGTAGAGGGCCCACAGGCAGAGGTAGGTGAGACTGTCCCTCAGGGGCCCCAGCAGCACTGCGCCCAGGCTGAGCAGCACTCCAAGCAGGCAGATGAGCTCCAGGACCTGCTGGGGCTCCAAACCCAGAGACGGTCCCAGCCACAGCAGCGACGGGGAGGCCTGGAGCTGCTCCAACAGGGGTTGCTGCACCTTCGGCATCTGCAGACGGACTGGGAGAATACCCTCATCTCCATACAAACCTGTAGAGAGACACACAAACTGATCAATGCTCGGTCAAAATCACTCTGGATTAATTGATGCACAATTAGACAATGCTCATTAATCAGTATTAAATCGGTAACAAACATGTAGTACAACTAACATAGGCTTGTTTATGCTAGTAATGACTTATGAGATGTTTTATAAATGTTTTTTTCCTGATGACATTGTAACAGATATTGAATTAATATTTATTCTGAATAGGATGATGTGTAGATGTGTGTGAAAAAAAAAAAAAAAAAAAAAAATATATATATATATATATATATATATATAAAAAACAACAACATTAATAAAATAATGGTTGTAATTATTTATATTAATATTATTAATATTAATATTATTATTATCATCACCTCTCCCCACCAAAAAATATATTTTTATAATAAACAATCACATAAATAACAACTTTATTAATAATAAAAATAATAATAATAAATATCAACACCAAAATAAAATATCAATATTTGTTACATAAACAATGCTTATTATTTAGGACTATTCTACAAGTACTTTTAGAAAAACAACAAGCATCTAATGCAACTAAAGCAGGCTTGTTCATGTTTTTAACAACTTATGAGATGTTTTATTGGTTTTTTTAATTGAACATTGTAAGAGAATAACAGATATTGAATTAATATGTATTCTAAATGGGACTACGTGTAGATATGTACTTATATTTACATAAAATTATTTGGCAAATAATAAAATTAAAAGATTTTTTATTCTAAAAGTTAAGGTATTTTAATAAACAATTATTCTATAAATAATAATAGTAATTATTATTATAATTATTAAATCGGTTACTTGCTAAATTTTCTAAAAGTTTTCAAAGATATTTTAATAATAAATAATTATATAGCGTTTCCTGTAGGATTTTTTCCAGCTGTGGCGACAGGCCTTTTACACAGATCTTCCTATAGCGTTACTTCAATGACAAATGTTGTGAGAGCAGTATTACAAGTCGAGATCGTATTCATGTAATACAAGCATCTCTTTGCTTGAGTTTTGATTTCCTCTGTTTGTGCAAAAAAATTTTGCACACCCTCAAATATGCAAGTGTGATTTAGTGCGTTTATGTAACGAGTATGTATCAAACATTTATTAGATTTGCTAGGAATATTTATGAATGTGTCCAATAGACCTACAGAATGGCATTGATGCGGCCTGAAGTAAAGGGAAACGGCCATAAACTCCAGCAAGATAAAGTAATTGTATGCAGAACCATAGACCTTTATCTATAAATAAAGTATAATTATGAAACCTGTGTTTATCAGCTACATCGTGTTTGCTGGCCTCACGCAGCCCTGTCAGTCAGTCAGTCAAGTTAAACAAATAATGCACAGCATTACTATGATTAAAGAAAAGTTTGCTTTGTTATAATTCACTTACATTTTAATGCGTTTTGGTGCGATCATAACTCTATAAAAAAATTGTTTTGAATGAGAAGCTGTAATGTAGCCGTGGCAGCAATGAATTTTGGTGTGGCGCCCCACCATGGAAGAATGAATGTAGAGGGAACCATGTACATAAATAATAATAATAATTATTATTATTATTATTATTATTTACTTCCAAAAAATGTTTTCTAAAAGTTTTCATTAATTACATTAATAAACAATTATTACATAAATAATAATAATAATAATAAGAAGAAGAAGAACTAAATTATTATTAAATAATAATAATAATAATCAACGACAAAATAAAATATCATAACATATAACATGTTATGCAAACAACATTTTTTTACAGCTATAAATAATAATAATAATAATAATAATAATAATAATAATAATAATAAATGTGTGTAGTTTGTTATTATTATTATTATTATTATTGGATATAAAACATTATTATTTTAGTCAAAGCTTTATTTTTAATATCCCTATTCCCCACAGAACAAGAAAAAAAATTACAATCTACTTCCATATTTGATTTAGAAAGTAAAATGAGTCGCAAACGCACGTCAACTTGTAAAAAAAAGAAGATAAAAAGATCCTCTTTATTGGGCAAATGTGCTGATTGAAAACACAGTACCATGCTGTCGATGGTGACAGACAGGTCCCTCAAGGTCTGCAGGTAATAACGTTTATCCAATGCTTGTAAAAACCACAAAAGCTTCAAGCCGCATGTAAACATTCATTCAATAGAACAACACAAGGCATGCACTGCCATGACAATCAGCAAAACACAAACCCGTCCTGTGACTTTCTAACGCCTCCAAACGAGTACAGACACCCCCCGCTTTATGCAAAACAGCCGTACAAATCTGCTCCAGGCTACTTGCAAACAGAACAACAGACCTGTCATACATCACAGAGACAGATCAGGAAATAAACAATATTGTACCGTTTACATGCACACTCTTAACCCGATTATGCATCATCAGCCAACAATGCATGTGGTCATGTAGATGTGTTAACTGGTTTTCCTTTATCCGACTGAGTTCAAAAACAGCTTAAGCATAAACTGACTGTCCTAGATTTCATCCAATGCATCATTTACCCTTTATTTCCCCAAGCATAGGCTATAAAATGCTATAACATTCGCTTTGTTGGTTTATTGAAGCGAGCATAACAAAAACTTTAGTTAAGGCAGGAGATACACTGCAAACTTGACATTTTCTTCACCCAAAGAGTTATAAAAATGTCCTCTCATCAAAAAAAATGGGTAAATAAAGGTGTTTTTAATCGGCTTAGTTCATTATTTGAGTATAAAATATATATACACAAACATAATATTGTTGAATACAGAACGGCAGTCATCCTTATGATGTCAGTTTGACTACATGGGAGACAGTTAGCCACGCCCCTTCAATTATTGCTTTGCAGAGAGGAGGAGTTTTGAAATAAAACCCCACCCCCTACTCAATATTCAAGTTCAATTGGAGAGAGAGTTTTGAATTTATTGCCATATCAGCTTATCTGCTGATGGAAAAACTCAATCAAATGTGTAAGACATTATAAATATCACTGTTCTATAATAATTCATTAACAACAAGACAATTTTAGTTGAACAAAAATACATAAAAGATCTTTCTGTTCACATGGACTGTAATGACATAACATTACATTAACAGCAATGCATTGTCAGTTAGATATGTCAATTACATTTTGGCATCACCACTACCAAATAAACAGATTCATTCAAGTCTTACAAACTAAATCTGCACTAGACATTGGCTGATGTCAGATCCTCACAGTATGATAACCTTGGATTACAATTATTATCACGGTTTCACTGCTCAAAAATATGTTTTTTTATGTCTGTGTAACAACAACTTTTTTCCTCGTTGAAAACAATATTTTAAGAAACATTTGCCATAGTTTGGAGCAGTAAACATGTCAGGTGGTCTTCTGTGGTCTTCATTAGTTTCAAAAACTCCTTACAACTTAAAAAAGGCATCTTTGGATATCTTTTATTTCCTTGCATGTAAAGTAAGCCAATGCACTGTTTAGGTCTATAGCATGCTTGGATGTTGGTTCATAAATCAAAATTTTCCTGAATCGTGGGCTGACCAGTAGCTTTTATGTGGAGGCAAAAAACACACAATAAATTAAATAAAGACCTTGCATATATCTAGTGTACGAATTATACATTGACGATCAAGGGGCTTCAGTCATTTATGCATTTATTTAAATGATCAAATTTATTAATAAAACATATTTAGGTTTTCAGTGGGATAATTAGTGTATTCAGACCTCAACTTAGTCAAACTATACAAACTGTGCATCTATTTTGACTTTACTTTTAGGCTATATGAAGATACAAACACCTATTTTATGAGATAACAGTCTTGTGAACCTTTACGGTGTCCATCGATGCACTAGATCTGCCAGTTTCAGACTGATGAATGATTTTTTTTTTCTGGCTGATTGGCGTGATTATGCATTACAATGGTATGAACCATTATAGGGGTTATTACTTTAATTATTAAGATTACTATTAAAATACAGATCAGAGCTCACTATTTCAGTATTATTGGGCTGACACCCCTATACATCTTGTTTTCATGTCCTTCGGGGGTGGGTGGGTCAAAAGTTAATTAGGGGGATTAGACCGCCGCAAACTCCCATTGACAATTCGCACCCTGCATAAATTGTAGGAACGGTAAAACAAAACTTTAGCAGGTTTAAAACCTTGACTTTTCCAAACTGCTGCAAACCTTGAAACTGGTTATCGTCCCATGCCTAATCTGGACACTTTGTTATTTTCAGTAAAATGATGCATGGAAGTTATCAGCTTATTGGTGTGCATGTAAATGTTCTCGCTGACAAACTCACTTTAATGTGACCCAAGGACTGCGTTTGGCAAAGGTTGCAAGTGTTGCACATTCACATTTTTGGCATGCAGGCCACAGCCAGAGAGAGTAAAGCAGGCTGGCTTGCGTTAGAGAACAGGCCGTGTATTGTGCCGGTGCCAACAAATGACTCACGGTTGCTCTCTGTTGTTCAGTTTGGAGAAAGACCCGATTCTGCTACAAACGTCTCCACAAGACACACCACCTTAGAGGATTAATTCCCATGCGTAATCAAGCAAAGACATGAAGGTGGGATAAAAAGACATTTTCTATAGGAATGAACTTGAACATGCTCATTTTTTTTTAACATATGCACAGTTGAGCAACAAACAACCCAGCCCATCTCATCAAATGGGAAGAGAGCTATTATTTACTCATTATTTACTTCCCTTTCCTGTTGGCAACACAGCGAGTGGATTCAGCAGCATTCAGCTCCTTGTGATTAAGACTGTATCATAATCTCATTCTTTGAAGAGCAAGACAGTATGTGAGTATTTCTAAAATGAACAGAAACTGACCATTTTGTAATTGAATGACACTTGAATGAATGAGCAAATGACATTTGAATACTTTATACAGGCCTACACTCAAAATAGAATTTTTGCTGCTTCGTTAAACTACTTGTTTAAAAAAAGCAGAATCAACACAGTTCTTGAGGGTTTTTTTGGAGACAACTTAATTGTGTTAAGTTCAATCCATGTAAATTTGTAGAATCAATCACATGAACTTAATCGATTTGTGTTGGGACAGCATGAAGGAATTGCGTGTCACCCAGCATTTTTTACAGTGTACAAATAAAGCGAAACATCAAAAGCTTGTTTACATTTATACATGTTCAAATCGATTTAAAACATTCCATTAAAATGCATTGACATAAATATTTAGTTACTGAAGGGTCAATAAAGTGATGAACCACAAATGTTTAATGTTTAAAACCCACAGTAAAATAGTTTATAAATGTTGCTTTATGTTCTTTTTATTTTACTTCGAAAACAAAATTCCCAATGTCTGTTTTGTTAAAAAAAAAAAAAAAAAACTAATATGTTACTTGCAAAGTCTTTGCATCTAGCTATTTTTGAGCAAAAATGGCCTTTAAACCCAATTATTAGGTGACAGTGTGACTACTGTGGCACATTGAGGTAAAGTTGGTTTTATATTTGAACATTCATTTAGTGACAACTTGTGACTTGCTCCCTATATTGTTTACCATGGTACTTTGAATATTCAGTCTGAAATCACATGCAAGTATGACTTCAAAACAACATTAGCATCATTTCATTGACCGTGAAACATTGTTGTGCTTTGATAATAATTGGCTGCTAATATGATTTCCCTATTTAGAATGATTAAATAATACTTTTTCTGAAATATGATCAAGGAGAATGTCCTAACGCACAAATATAAAAACCAAGCTTTACCCCAATTGGCACATTGCATCTTTAATGCACATTTTATTCTGAACAAAATGTTAAGCATTTGTGCTTGTGGCCCAAAATCTGAGAGTACAAAAAAAAAACATTAACTTAAGCGAAACATGCAATATCTCATAAGCTGAGAGAGAATAACCCAGAATAGGGTAAAGTTGGTTTTATATTTGAACATTCGTTTAGTGACCACATGCTCCCTATAGTGTTTACCATGTTACTTTGAATATTCAGTCTGAAATCACATGCAAGTATGACTTCAAAACAACATTAGCACTATTTCATTGACCGTGAAACATTGTTCTTTGATAGTCATTGGCTGCTAATATGCTTTCTCATAATACTTTTCTGAAATTATATTATTATTATTATTATTATTATTATTATTAAGGAGAAAATCCAAAAGTGCTAATATAAAACCAACCTTACATCAGTACAAGTCTTTGCATCTCAAAAACTCACTAGCAATTTGAGTTAAGCCCAATTATTAAGTGACTACTTGACTACTGTGGCACATGTTTGTATGTTTAACGCACCTTTCATTCTGGACAAACATTAAACATTTGTGTTTGTGGCCAAAATAAGTAATGACTAACACAAAATAAATGATAACTCACTAAGAGACTGAGGTTGGTTTACATTAGCACATTTGGACTTTCTCCTTGATAATATAACTTAGAAAATTATTATTTGCTAAATGAGGAAATCATATCAGCAGGTAATTACTATCAAAATACAACATTGTTTACAATCAATTAAATGGTGCTTATGTTGTTTTGAAGTCATACTTTAATGCGGTTTCAGACCCAATATTCAAAGTAGCATGATAAACAATATAGAAACTGTTAAATGAATGAATGTGTGAATATAAAACCAACTTTACCTCAATAGCTAAGAGTGCATAATCCAGCCCTTGGTAATAAATTGCAAGAGTATGAGTCACTCTTTTTTACAGTCTATGGTCACAATGGTTAGAGATGAAAGCTGATTTAAAAAAATAAAAATAATAATAATAATAATAATAATAATAAATAAATATATATATATATATATATATATATATATATATATATATATATATATATATATATATGAGGTGATTCTTTAACTTTGTTGCATGAGTTTGACACTTTAAAATGCCATTCTGCAGGGTGAATAGCAACAAAGAGACTACATTAACACTCTAAACATATGGCATGTGCATGTAGCATTTTAGTGACAAAAGCTCTACGGGCCCCTGAATGCTCATGGTCACTCAGTGCGCAGTCAGCACTAACTGGCGTGGCTCCCAAACATCAGCACATGTGGAGGAACTCACTGCTGTTTTATTCATACAGAGATACAGTCATTTAGTCATCTCCAACTTCAGAAACACTGCATGGAATGTTAAATCCATTGCGAAAATTTCTGCAGAGATGCGGTTTAAGCACGAGGTTCTTTAAAAGTTTGAACCGAAACTGCACGTTTTACGCAGGAGAACCGGCGATTCGCGTCAACGAATGAATGAATCAATTGAATCGCGTGTTGTTTTCGCCCGCATTCCTCAATACAGTTCAAGATCAAGTGTAAACGCAACCATTCATTAGCGCCGCGCCCAAAAAATCCAGCACAGCCGCCAAACATCCACCTTCAGAGACAGAGAAACTTCCCTACCTGGTATCTGAACGTAGACGGACGCGAAAGCACACGCGTAAATGAGCGCAATGCTGCTCAGGAACAGTTTTCTGGGCGTTTTGATTTCCCCCATGTTTGAGGCTTGCTGGAGGGATGAGGTGTCACTTTGTTTCGGCTGGTTCGAGCGCTAATGCTCATTGGAAAAATGAAGTGGAATCGGAGGGGTGGAGTTTGAATTACTGATGGGAGGAAGCCGAATCTCTTCCGCGAATCGGTTCCTTTGAACAGACTCTTCGGTTCTTTTGCACCATGACGTAATCACGTGGTTCTTGTACGTCCCAAAATATGCAGTGCATAATTTAGAATCCAAATATATTTTTATTTACACGACACAATATTGAAGCTGATTTAAACGACAGATAAAGCTGCATATTTTAATAGAAGTTTTGTATTAAATTTGTATTGTACACATTTTATATGGTATGGAAGCCCGTTCATGTTTACAGAATAAACACTTGGTGTCTTTTTCCTCACGCAATTCTGAGTATCTCACTTCTGACTGAAAAAAGTCAGATTTACAATTCTAAAAATAATAATAATAATAATAAATAAAAATCATGAGTTTACGTTTTGCAATAAAAAAAAAACTACGAGGTTCCCCTCAGAATCGAGACATAACTTACAATTGCAAATACCTGCATGCTAGTTAGAAATGGCAAGATATGAACTCGAAAATACGTAGCCTATAAGTTTTGAGATGCATTGAGGCATTGACATGGTTTAAACTAGCCTATATTTTATACATTTCTAAGTCGTATTAAGACTAAAAGAAAACCTTTAATACAAACTCAAGTTGATAAACCTATAGTGACTTGTCAGACTTGGTCCTATTTGAAAATGAATCATTTTTATGAACCCGTTCAATCGATTCCCAGAAAGACTCGATTTAAAAGATTCATTCATTTGAATTTGTGGCACATGGATGGATGTACGTTACAACATAATCTCGAAAGCGGAACAATGCAATAGTTTAAACTACTATATTTTTAGTAGGATCAAACCTATTGTTATGTGGAGCAAGCTTTTAGGATCAAATTTACACAGAGCCATCTGAAATGCATACTCTAAATTAGCTTGTTTTGTAACCATGGAAGCATACGAGTATATGCCTAATAATTTTAAAATGTAATATGCAAAACATCAATATGTAATAATTCGCATTGTCCATGACATTCAAATCTTGACACAAAATAAAAATAAATTTCTATGATTTACAATTACCATTTCCAACCACAGCTATAGAATGTAAATTGCATGCTCATTTTAATTGTTGGAACATTAAATAGAAAATATAATGTACAAAATAAAGTTATGTACAAGCAGAAATAGTGTAGCAAAACTCATTTAAATGTTATTTGCCCTTAATGCATCTAGCCACACACTTCAGAAACAGGATTTTTATAACACCTTGGGATGTTATGGAGGACGAAACCGGCAAAACAATAAATAAACACGCAAAGGAATACATATGTACACAAATTCATGCATAAAACAATAAATAAATACGCAAATAAATAAATATATACACAAATTCCTGCATAAATGAAACGATAAATAGGCCTACGCAAAAAATAAAATAAATGTATATATAAATCTACAATTCCTGTCCAATCTAAATCTATAATTCCTGCATAAAGAAATATATAAGTGCGGTGTGAAAGGGGGAAAATCTACTTTCAGTTTTGCATTTTCTTATTCCCCCAACCCAACACCCGTGTAATTTATTTAATTATTAATCTGCCCGCACTATTTATATTTATGCTGGAATTTTGTGTTTTATATATATATATTATATTTATATATTTTTTTTTTTTTTTTTTTTGTATATTTATTTATTGATTTATCCATGCAGTAATTTGTGAATTTAATAATTGATTAATTTGTTTGCATATTTTTTTTTATTTATTGTTTTTGCAGGTTTCGTCCTCCAGGATGTTATCGAAATTCTAATGTAATGTGCAAAACAGCAAAGCAATATGTAAAATGGCAATATATTTTACATTTACCCATTGCGTACACAAGACATATTTGCAAAGTTTGGCACAAAATGAAAACTAAATTCTGTAACTTGCATTTGTTATTTTTTGCATTTGTTATTTTTGTAAATTACATAATTGTAATGCTTTATAAGTTGCAAAATTAAATTAAGAAAGTAGTATTATTTTTTTTTTTTTTATTTGCGAGCTAAAACTACTGCTTTTGTAATATGTTGTCAATTATAGGGCTATTCACATATAGCTATTGCTGAAAAACACAAATTTTTATCAAGACCCACTGGACTTGCAAACTCGTGGAGAGACAAATATGAGACCACATCACTAAACTAACAGTCAAATCCTCTCTCATGGATATTATTAATATTCATTAATCAAGTAAATTAAGACATGCTATACTCATGAAGCCTACTAGTGGTATACCACAGGTAAATGCAGCTACGTGTTACAGAAATTTAAACACAGAACCAAGTACACAATAATTAAATTAACTTTATTAAACACTTTAAGAAGATTTAATATATTTTTGGATCCATGAGTGATAGGCAGACACTCGAGTGAACACAGCTGGCTTCTGAGGTTGGCATTTCTTACTGCCCCTTGTTGTTAATCCTACAAGGTGGTAAATCCCATTTTTAGCACACAGAAGGGGTGCGCCTGAGTCCCCCTGCAGCAAAACATAACTTGAGTGAAATATGAACAGTACATGTGGAATCCAGAGGTGTTAAAAGTACTGTACCAAGCAGGAGGTTGAGGCTGCTGCATGCGTACACAGATGGGACTGTCTGTTGAAACTGTCACCCCAGCCAGTCTTGCAGGACTCCTCTGAAAGAGGCTTAACTCTAGCCATATGTAGAATCTCAGGCTGCAAATCCACTAATTAGTAAGGAAAACATAACTTGGACTGCATGGTATTAAAGACATAGTAGGCTCATAAAGGAGGAGCTGTTTGTTTTTTTTTCACATCAGCATAATCATGGCAAGATTAATATAGATAAAACAATTGCATAATTCAATAAGAGATCATGCAAAAATAGAAAAAATTAAGAACACTTAAATATCATATAAATTTGATACACATGATAAAAAATAAAAAGAAGTCTTCTTGGGATAAATCTTTAAAATCTAAAAAAAAAACAACAACATCCATTAAAGTGCTCGAAAAATAGCAAGTGCAAAGTTGCAACAAAACATGCTTTGTGATGTTACCAATAATCATATTTGCAAAGTCAACAACTCAAGATTTACCTTATTTACTCTTTAAAAAAAATAGAAAAATACATTTCATAGGGGACAAACTGTTTAGAGATTAAAAATGGACTCAAATCTAATCTATATAAACAATCCATCCTTAACCTACCCTAAACCTACATATACGCAGGACAAGCTCTTTGGAGGATGGATTTGATTGGACCTTTTTCAGCCTACATGCAACAAATGGTTTGTTAAATGGAGGATGAAAAATACAATATAAAAACGAATTAAAATAACTACAAACCACATTGAGCAGCAATTCTAGAGTATAGTGTAACGCTATTGCCATTTAAGGTTGATTTCAAAGACTTACATGTAGCTTTTCTTGGCCCCCAACCAGTTGTCACACAAGATGAGTCTCCATTAACAAATTCGTCATCTTTATCAGTTATGCACACTGGAAATATCAATGGCCCTAGATGGAAAACAGGTCAAAAGCTACATAACAAGTCAAGCATAAAAACATTGATAAGCTCATTCGATCCTATACCTATCCGAGCTGGGGCAGATAAGTGGATCATGGAGAGATCAGACACTGTCCGGTAGCTGTCATTGTGAGCCAAATTCTGAACGCTTTCCACATCTACAGTCTGACCCGACATGAAGTTCAGGTCATGAGCTCCTAAAACCACCACATCTCCTGCTCTAAGGAAACAAACTTTGTGAACAATCACTAAAGGCTTGTATACACAGGGACTTGTTTAGCTGTATATGTATTTGCTTGTTTATTTATTGCCACATCAACAACTTATGGCTATTTCATGGCGAGATTAATTTAGAAAAAAAGATATTGCATAATTTCAATGAGATGAAAAAACAAAAACTTTTATATAATTTTATCAGTTTGAAATATGGTAAATCAACTTAACATTCTTCTCGGGGATATTAAACATCCAAAGTGCTCCCAGTATGGGCATCTGGTTTAAGAGTCTTTACAATTTTAGCTGTACATGTAAAAATTGTATCACATCAGCATTTCTTCTGGTGCAATTCAGCATTTTGGAAGCCTGTTTAGTCATGTGACGCACAGTGCCGATAGATTGTTCACATACATTGAAAAGCTCATTCTTACACCGTAATCATGGTGTTGTCCATTTGTGCTCCTGGAGGAAAAAAAAAGAAAAAAAAAAGTGTCCTGCACAGTTTATCGCCTATAAACTCCCAGCTATTTCCAGTGAGTCTGGAGCTAAACTCTGCAGGACCGTGACCCTCCAGGAAAAAATTAAAACACTTTAAAAGATTGGACACCACAAATCACTTCAAAAGAATTTATCATCTAAAACATGTCTTCAACACTGCAAAGACATCACATGGTGCTCTTCTTAAGAGCTGGTTATCCAATTCAGCTGTGTTAAATAAGTGAGACATGCAACATATGCAGATCGGTGAAGTGCGAGGACCAGTATTGCGAAAGGCTGTTTTATAGTGATGCTAAAGAAAATTTTTTGTTTGATCATTCAACAGTAATTAAGCAATGCACTAAGCATTCAGGCAAAGCTAATGCAGAGGATGTGAATATAAGAGGGAAAGATTGCATATGATGCATATGAATGCTAGGTGGAAACTAATGCACCTCATCTGACCATGCATCAATAAGCATACCCAGAATAATACAGATGTGACCTAAGGAACAATAGCTGAAGGTAAATGATGCATTTTGCTTACTTTACAAGACAGTGGCGTGGTGCCAGAACCCAGTGTGGATGAACGAGGACACCGCTACAATAATGTGCGTCTTCGCTCTGCAGACTAGCCTGCCATGGCCAGGCATTCGGACATGCCTCGCTCACATTTTCCACCTTGAATGCACCATTCTCAGTGGACACTACCTGTGCCAAGCCATCGGGCAGTCGACAGGGCTCTGTCTTGGCCTGACCACACTGAGCTGAACATGGAAATAGACATGAACAATGACTAAAGTAATTGCAAAAGGTACACGACTATTAGAAGAAAAAAAATGGTTTACCATCTGAATCAGCTTCAGAGACTTCAGAAGCAAGTTCACCTATAAAAAAATAAAACAAAAACAGTTTTAGAGCAGCCATTGATGCACACGTCAAATCTGCAAGTTCATACCACGCATGGATGACACCATCCATTGTCTGTAGTGGTATAGTGTGGTGTAGACCCCTGGTTTTTGAGCTCGACCACATCCGACCCCCCAGCTGACCACTCCAGCAAGCTTGTACCTCTCACCATCGAAACAGGAGAGGGGACCTCCAGAGTCACCCTAAAGAGACATCCAGAGCACACAACATGTAATTCACATTAAGCATAAAAACTATGAATATAACGATACATACATATTTGTCTAAACTGACAAATGATAACGATCTGTATATTTTTTGTTTAGTTAATGCTTTTCATTTGGCAATACTTCCTTGTAACCAGCAGGTGCATCTGACCAGTGAATCCAGCTCATGTAATCAATTAATCAAACAGTGAATTTAGCAATCACAGTCAGTCACAGTCAGTGTAGTGGAATTATTTTCACCAGCATTTTCAGGAGGCAAGACGAAGCTGCCAAAACTAGCACTGAATTCCTAAGGTAATTTTATTTTTATACTTCAAATTGACAGCCTGGCTTGCATAACTTTAATATATATTTCTAATCATCATTTCCCAAGGTATAACTAATCAATTTCACAATATAGTAATTAATAAAATCTTAATACCAAGCAGAGCTCCTCCACAATGTCATTTGTAGCTTTAAGTTGTGCAAGCCCTTTACAATTCAATGGATTCTGAATGGCTGTCAGTGTTTTATAGCTTATTCTCTACATCTTTACTGTAATAGTTGTGGCTTGGACTGCTGTTGTTTCTTATCTTTCTTTATCATGATCATGCTTTGTGAGAATGCCCCTTAAGAGTGTAAGGAAAGAAAAATCTAGTTCAAAAATAAATATTAATCCATAAATGTGATGCTATACCAGAAACAAATGCAAACATTTACCTGACATGCATCCATTCCGCCTTCATTCGCTCCAGCACATATCATAGACTTCAACACCTTCCCTCTATGAAATCTGTTGCACGTTTGTGGCTCATAGACCGTTACATTGACCTCCTGAAGTCTGGAGGCCTGAGGACCATCTATAAAAGAGACAAACTACTCTGATCTCATATAACCACAATTAATGGAGCCCATTACACCGGTTATTCAGGACAAAGCTAATTTATTCCCTTACTCTCTGTGACGGCGCCCCAGCCGGTGACAGTACAGGTTTCCAGAGGAGGCATGTCATTGTTAAAGATGCCAATAGGCCTCACAAATTTACTGAACCCCACTGGACTCTGCAGTTTCAGCAGGGCAATATCATTCTCGTTTGTTTTCTGGTTGTAGTTCTTGTGAGAGAGGATTTTTTGCACTTGTATGGACTTTTGAAAGAATATACAAAAACATATTATAATTGCATATAAAGGGTGGAAAGTTAGATGTAAATACACATACTTCACGGGAGGATTCATTCGTATTCTCCAAATTGTGAATTCCAACCACTGCGTTCCACATCGATGGCTTTTTATTACTGCTCAGAAACATGAAATATGGTTTTAGTCACAATAAAATAAAGTGGATATCAAAAGAAAAATTAAATTCTTGTATTTTATGAATTATTGTGCTGTTAATTAGAATTTGTATGCGCTTATTTAGCAAAATACACAAGGCAACTGGGGCCAGAAATCTTTAAACAAAAATGTTAGTTTAATAAACATGTACAGTTTGACCAGGTCTATAGATCATCAGGCACATCACATTGCAATATTTGCGCCTGCATTTGCAACATACATAAACAAATTAATGTCATAAGTAGGCCCACACAGAAATAAGCAGATTTCCCCAGATTTTTAGCCCATCTTGGAGTATATTCATTTATGTGTAAATTTAAATTTATTCCGTTTTTACATTAATTTCAGTGTTATTATTGACTAATATAAAAATGTTAAAAGTTTAGTTATGATACTTTTAAAATTATTCATTCATTTTCTTTTTGGCTTAGTCCCTTTATTAATCAGGGGTCGCCACAGAGGACTGAACCACCAACTTATGTTTTACGCAGCGCATGCCCTTCCAAAGCATCACTAGGAAACATCCATACACACTTATTCACTCACATACACTACTGATAATTTAGTTTACCCAGTTTACATAATACATGTCGTTGGACTTGTGGGGGAAACCAGAGCACCCAGATGAAACCCACGTGAACACGGGGAGAACATGCAAACTCCACACAAAAATGCTAACTGACCCAGCAGAGACTCGAACCAGCAACCTTCTTGCTCATTACGTTACGCTCGACCACTATTAAGATCATTCCGCATAAATCCGATGATTTATTTATTTATTCTTAAAAATTTCTGCACAGAAATAACAAAAAATGTCAGCAGATTCTGTCTGGACCTAGTCATAAGAGTCATCATGCTTATTTGTGGCAAATAGAATTATAAATATCAGATGTTTAAAATATCAAATCAAACTGTATCAGCAAGATCAAATTTGACATGTTTTGTCTAAAGACTTATTATGGTTAATTTTTTTTGTTAGGACGTTCTTGGTAGATGAATTTTAGACGAATGTGATCCTTTGTAAAAACAAATCAAAAGGTAATAAGATTTTAAATAATGTTCAATTTCTTACATGGACCAATCATTTTGATTCACAGGGCCTTATTGTACCATTAGAAGTCAATGGTATATATATATAAAAAAAAAAATTTCCTGCATGTGTTTTTTTTTGACTACTGTAAGTGCTGGAAGACGTTGACTTGCATTATTTGAAATCAAGTACCACAGTCGCACGTCATGATTTTACAAAGTACGGTGCGATCCTGGATTAACATCAATGTTGATCCTGGAACAACATTTTTGCTGGAAAATGTAATCCATACCTAAACCCTACCCCTAAAAACAACCATAACTTTAAATTATTCTCAAAATCAGAGGGCAATAATAGTCATAACTTTAAATTATTCTCAAAATCAGAGGGCAATGATAGTTGGATAACAATCATGTAGAAATGCATAAACCTAAGCTTAAGCCTAAACTTAACAAACAGTAAACATATCTCAATCCCACATAGATGTTAATCCAGGAACATGTCGCCATCAGGTTGGTGCACCACAGTTTTAGTAAAAAAAAAAAATAATAATCAGAATTATTAAACTTTACAATTAAGTATAAAAAACACATTTTAGAATTGTATAATAACTTTATAATTAAAACTTGATGTATAAAAAATATATAAATAACTAAAATAACTTTGGGTGGACTAGGAGTGAGCAATAGTTTTTTTTATTACTCATATTGAGTCTATGGATGACCAGGGTAATAATAAATTAGTTTTTCCTGCATGTGTTTTTTTCTTTTCACTAAATGCTGAAAGAGGTTTACTTGCATTATTTGAATCACCAAGTACCACACTTTTAGCCAAAAATCTAAATTAAAGGTTTATAATTAAAGTATTAAGATTTTTTTTACTTTATAATTAAAACTTAATTTATAAAAAAATGATAACATAACTTTGGGTGGCCAAGGAGTGAGCATTGTGTCTATAAATGACGGACGTATCAATTTAGTTTTCCTGCATGTGTTTTTTCTTTAGACTAAGTGCTGGAAGATGTTGACTTGAATTATTTGGGATGGATTACCGTTTAAAGCAGTGACCAGCGGTGATAACCCACCGCTGGTCGAGGATGGCACCACCACAGGTTGGCAAATCGTTGTACTGCAGAGAAACCTGCCATGGCCACGAATGTGCCCAGGCCTCCTTTCCACCAATAATCCGGCTCTCCTCCTCCTCATCTTCTGGGACGAATGAACGAATGCCTGCCAGATCTTAGAAACAGAGCAGGAATATTTGCATGCCAATAAATGTTTTTGATTTTCTACAGTTCAAATAGGTTTAAAAGTGTTATAACTCGGATTGTAGGCTTTTTAATGTGTTGAAACATGAAAAAGCAGATTGTCCTTTTCAAGAGAACACATCATTTATCCATTAAACTCCAGTCAGATGAGAGGAATTCCTTGATTATGATTGTTGAAGGATTACGAAAATAAATAGGGATGGTAATTGGGCATGTTAATAAACGAAAGGTGCGAAATTTAGATGTATTATGTCGCACAACCACGTCAACTCAACCAATCACATAAGCCAGCCAACCCAGCAGGCACATAAAAGACCTACAACGTTGAAACAACCTTGAAGAAACGTTTAATGTCAAACAATCGAAAAGCAACCTACACATAGTCAACGTTGAAATATGGTTGGAAAGAGTTGTTGCTTCAAGGTTGAAACGACGTTTAAATAATGTTAAAATGTTAACATAAACGCTTTTAAATCAACATTGAATAGCCGGCTGGGAATATTTGCACGACAGCAGAGGAAGAAGAAAGCATTAAACTATATCTTACCGTCACATCCCTTATCTAAAATGCAGTCTGTCTCATACGAGGAAAGGACATCTTAAAGTAAATAACATTAAAGAGGTTACTCAAATATTGCACGAGGAAATTTAAGCAAAAAAATAATCAAAATCATCTCGTGAAATGCTTGATAAATCACCAGAGTCAGCTTCAGTCCACTTAAGAGTGAGAATTAAAATAAATAAATACTTTTTACACATGTTCATGAATATTAGCTGATAAAAATGAACTGAAAAACATCAAGGATCAACAACACACAAAGCGAATATAAGACCAATCAACACCTGTGAGGCGCAATCAGCGTTAATTAACTGAGTGCGGTAGTTCAGAGCTTTACCGCTAGACGCCAGCAAAGACTGCAGATCTCACATTAAACTGCACGCCCTGTGGGTCGAGACTGCGAATGAATCCGATGCTATGCTCAACCAATTTTTCATTCGTGTAAAAGTCTGGTGATGTTTTATTTATAATGACCCGTTACTGTCGAGAAATCAGTTTGCCTTCAGTCATACAGGGCGTTTAAATATGTTCTTTAGTCAAAGATATCTTTAATAAACATGAACAAATATAACATTCTCAATGGTTTTATTACTGATATCAGTTGTTTAATAATGGTATTTCATATTAAGGAAATTAAACATATTAGTTTAAAAGAAATCATTGCAGTGTGATGTCTTTAAATTTCCATTTTTAACATATAACAATTTATAATTAAAATATCCTAGCATTATATAATTTTTTTTTCAGATTAAACAATTCAAGAATTATTAATTAATAAATAATAATATATAATTTACTACACAGACACACATGCATTTTGTTGAAAATAATGTCGGATTCATCCTTTAAAATACCGTCAGATTAGAGGAAATCAAATGTAAATCTTGAATCACATAACAAATTTTTAAGCTGCTTAACATATTCATTTCTTTGTCTTTGCTTTGTGTGTATTTCTTAAAACAGTGGGATGTATTCAGAATCGCATCAGAACAATGGATATTACACATCTGACGTTTGTCCTTAAGAGTCTCAGAAAGCAATTTGTATATGAAAAAAGAATTGAATGCACACATAATTGCCTCCCAGAGCAATCTCAAAACCTCCAGAAACACAAAAGACACGCGCTGGTATGGGATCATATTTATTAAATAATCATACATTAATTCACATTGCTTTGCTGCTATGACATGTTCCACACGGCTGCTGCTGCTGAATTCAAGAAATGTTCTTGATAACGGTTCCTATGGCAACAAAATGTAAGTGGAAAGATTACGGTGTAATCAAGAGTACTGCATGACAAATTCTGGCCACCAAAAATATGAAGAAATCCCATTTATGCCGTGTGACCTCATTCAAGGATGCTTTATGATATGCATAATTACAATCAAGGCTTGACATTCAATTGATGAAATGAAAGGCTTGTTGTTAGTTACTATTTTTCATTAAGTGGTTCTAAACCAGGGGTGCCACAAACGTTTTGTTATTAAGGGCCAAAAAACAAATATGATTGAGGGCTGTGGGCCGAAGGTAAATCTACCAAACTGCACTCCACACAGTTCATTCAGGTTGTCCCAACACAAATAGATTAGGTTAACACATTTAAGTGGATTACACATAAAACAATTAAGTTGTCCCACCAAAAAAATCTCAATAATTGTGTTATTCTGGCTCATTTTACATAAGTAGGTTGAAAAAGCAGCAATATATAT
>CAIGQZ010000320.1:2293753-2331937 GCA_903798205.1 Danio tinwini | reverse complement strand
ATATATATATATATATACATACACATACAGACTTATTATATGCACATAAGTACATATATTATATTTGATCATATTATAGCTAATATACTTGAACTGATTTGAACTGCATTCATTTTTGCAATTACATATTTGAAATTCAAATATAAAATCGTATGTCATATTTAATTAGCATATAATGCCATATATCAGATTTCTATGTGGGGCCTGGCAATATGCACCCTTACCTCGGTTTATTTAATGCACTATTCAACTTTGCACACTCTTACAAGTAACATTGACAAAACTGAACATTGCCATTTCATTTCATTGCAATTTCAAATATGTACATACTGTAACAGTTCAAATATACTAGATATGTTCATATATGGCCATATATGAACACATATATAACATTATAGATAATAAATATGAACATATATGTACATATTTGAAATTCCAATGGTTGACAAAAATATGAAAAGGCAATTTTTGCACAATATATGTTGCCTACATATAACATATATTTTATTTATGAAATTCAAACATGAACATATATTTTATATATATGTCTGATATATTTCCATATATCAGACTTCTATGTGGATCAGAGAGCTTTAAAAAGCAAAGCCAAACCAAAAAATTTAATAACCCCCACCCACTTGCTATATGTTTATTTTTACATTCTACACATTTACATTTGATTAACTTGCATTGCATTTTAGGATTGAAGTCATTTGCCTCATTAAAGCCATCAAGACGCTGGCTTCTTTGGCTCAGTTTGGTTAGTGGATTACATTATACCTCTTCATTATAGGCTTTCCTATACATATGGTAAAAAACTACTTCCAAAACCAGCACCACTAAAGTTTCAAATATGTATGTACTGTATCTGTTCAAATATACTACATATGTTCATATATGGCCATATATATAACATTATAGATAATAAATGTAAACATTTATGTGCATATTTAAAATTCCAATGTTTGAAAAAAATATGAAATGGCAATTTTTGTAATATTTAAAAACATATGTTGTCTATATATGACATATATTGCCAGCACTGCTATAAATGACATACACTGCCAGAACCAGCATCAAAAAAGTGGACGCACTGTTATAAAAACATTAAACATAACCAGCTAAACTGAAAAAGTATTGAGATAGGAAGTGATGGGATGTTTTTTAGGCTAAAGTGTGACTGTAATCTCACCAGGGCAAGCCAGATATCTGTGCTGTCAGGCTGCAGTGTGGATGCCTCTTTGTAAACCTCCAGAGCCTCCTCATATCTACCTGTGTTGTAGTATAAAGCACCCAGAGGAGTCAGGATATCCACTTTACGGACCACTTGCAGGGCCCTGCATGAGACACACACACATGCACACCAGTGATTTAGTTCACAGGTGTGTAAGCTGGACACACTGTATAGACTATTTGGTTTCATTTGATCTCGTTTTACCTTTTGTACCACAACTCCGCCTCTTTATTATCATTGGATGAGCGAAGAAGACGACCCAGGTTCACCATGGCAACATAATGAGCTGGCTTGAGACGCACAGCTTCCTGGTAATGAAAGGCTGCATGATCCCCACGACCTAAAATGGGAATAGACAATATTAAGCATGCAATATATATATATTCATTCATTAATTTACTTTTCGGCTTAGTCCCTTTATTAATCTGGGGTCGCCACAGCGGAATGAACCGCCAACTTATCCAGCATATGTTTTACGCAGCCGATGCCCTTCTAGCCGCAACCCATCACTGGGAAACGTCCACACTCATTCACACACACACACACACACACACACACACACACACACACACACACACTCATACACTACATTCAATTTTAGCATACCCAATTCACCTGTACCACGTCTTTGGACTGTGGCGGAAATCGGAGCAACCGGAGGAAACCCACGCGAACATGGGGAAAACATGCAAACTGCACACAGAAATGCCAACTCAACCAGCCGAGGCTCGAGCGACCTTCTTGCTGTGAGGCGAACGTGCTACCCACTGCGCCACTGCATCGCCCCATAATATATATATATATATATATATATATATATATCTATATATATATATATATATATAATATAAATGCAATATAAAAAATATATATATATATATATACTTATTATATGCAAATTAGTACATATATCATATTTAAACATTATTGGAAATATACATGAACTGATTTGTATATTATATATTATATACTATATTGAATTATATATTTGAAATTAAAATATGAAATTGTATGTCATATTTAATTTGCATATATTGCCATATATCAGCTTTCCATGTGGGACCTGGCAATATGTACTTTGCAACTTCACACACTCTTACACACAAAACATTGACAAAACTGAACAATGTGCTGAACATTTTTTAGAAATTTTAAGTGACCATTGATTTACCTGTGTCCACCAGGAACACGCCATAGTTGTTATGTAGGTCAGAACTGTCAGGACAGTTCTCAATACCCTTGGTATAAATCTCATTCGCTTCTTTTGAGTGTCCCTACACAAAAAAGGTCAGTCTCAAAATCAGTGTATAAGGCTATGTGGTGTCTAACGACAAGCACATAATCCCTTCACACAGGTGTCATTTATTAAAACAATAACAGAGAGCAAGACCTGGTCAGCATATAGCGAGGCGAGACTGGAGTATGCATCTGCGAAATGAGGACCAAACCGAATCGATTCTTTCAGCATCCGCTCCGCCTCTTCCTCTTTCCCTTGAGACCTGCAAAACGCCATCACCATCATCCTCTTCCTCATAGTGTACATGGGTAGGTGATAAATTGGCAGTGAAAATGCCTTTTTGCAAAACACAATTTTTCTAGATATTAGTTATATTTATGTAGTTTGAAGTCTGATGTTTATGAAAATATAAGTGGTCACTAACTTTATTATTTCTTTTACTTTTTTAAAATAATAAATTAATCAAATTTCCAATAGATCATTTTAATGTGGTGACGTCATTGGACCATGCACATTTCCTGATTGTTGTCAAACTACTTCATAACTGCGACAAGAGGCATTTCAATCATAACTTAATGTTAAAACAGCTATCATAACATTATTTATCAATATGTGGACCTTTTTGGATTCTCAGATGCTTCGGAAATGAAAAATGTAAAACAGATAATACATTAGGACCATTGTTATTGTTTACATATAACATTGAGAAAAACAACTCTGAATAATATACAAAACGTTTAAGAGCAATTTATCTTCATTGATGGACACTTATCGTCATACACTGCTATTTACTTTTTTAATGAAATTATAAATAATATTTTTTTTCTCTATGACTTCTCAGACTTGTACATTTTCAATAAATAGGTGACAACACAACAAAATGCAACCATTTTATAGTGGTTACAAAAAAGTAAAATATGGGAAAAGTTCAGAGACAAAAACTCAATATGGGGCTTCAGTCACGTCATCTTTAATGGGATCCTTAGACTAATTAAAGTTTTAAATGGAACTGGCCGATGTAAAATTCGCATATACTGTAGTGTCACATCAGAGAAGATGGTTTTGTGTGACAGAATGTATCAAGGTGCTATGTTTATAGAAATATTTGGATTAAAAACTGTGTGATTTACTAAAATAGTCGCTTGTGAAATTCCATTCACATCGACCAGCAGGCGAGCGCTGAAACACCATCGAAAATACTGGGGTAAAATAAATGTTCATATTTTAAAGACATGGTGTGGAAAAATGAAATTTTATGCAGCGCTTCTTGTACAATCTGAAACCCACTTTATATCGTATATAAATCAGGCAGTGAAGATCGTTGATTTTTAAAACAGACCTTAAACGCGCCGATTTTGTAGCTGCGCACAGTTCCCCAAAAGTGCTCGACCCAGGCTACTGAAAAATTAAAAGTCCTTCTGCATACACCCTATTGAAGAGGCATTCAGCAATTTAACAAAAATAAACAATAGACAATAAACACAAGAAATGCCAATTATACAAGGGATCTGTTTGTGCTCAGAGAATTAAGTGCTAGAGTAAGGAGGGGTTTGTGTGTGTTTATTTTTTATATTTTTGTTTTAATAAAAAAAAATTTAGAGAGAGAAAAGCAACACAGGCTCATTGCGGATACATACCCAAGTCTACATTTCTGAAATACCTAACCGGAGGTACGTCTGCTTGCAGTTGTCATAGAGGCCACTGCATGTTTTTTTTTATGATCTCAAATTTCTCTTGCGTGCGCTCTTCTCGCATTAATCCACCAGAGGGCATAATATACACTTCAGCCGACCAGACCAGCTTGCTGTCGTCTGACTAAATGACTGACTGATCCACCCCCTTCCCTAATCCCAACCGATAGTGTTTTCAAAAGCAGTCTAGAAAAAGAAAAGCAATTGCAGCTGTGTGATTTCACCATGTTTTTAGCCTGTTGTTTTTTTTTTTTATCATTTTTGCTTTAGTTTTACCAGGTATCTGGAACCATTCTTCATCGGACTCGAACCCTGTCATCGCAGTCCACTCCTCTCTGTTTCCAAAGTCCATAGTGAGCCACTGGGCAAACTGATAACACCGGAAAAAACATCCATATGGAGATACACGGTCAGCTGGTAGCGTGAAAAGGAACAGAAGCCGTCTGCGGCATCATACTGGCGAGTAGCATTCATTTGAACATACCTCTGGCTACATAATTTGTGCTTTCCAGAAATGTAGACAGGGGTACGTATCCACAATGAGCCTGGGTTGGAGAGAAGAGTGTTTCTACAGGTGGTTTGTCAAGCCCACTAACCTGTGTGAAGTACATTTCATAAATGCACAGTGCTTTGTATTTTTAAAGGCATTTATAAAAGACCTGAGGTATTTATTAATGATTAAACTAGTTTCTTTTTAATGTATAAGAGCTGTGATTTATTAAACTATGCTTAAGACAGTCAAACAATAGGACAGATTTGAGATTTAGCTCAAAAATGTAATAACACAGCTGATTTTATAACAAGAGGTCCATAGTAAAACATGTTTAAACATTTACTGCTTTTTAAATGATAAAAAATACTATTTAAATGCAATGTCATTTTAACCCCACCCTACACCTCCAACACACACACATAGCGGCTGAGTCCTGAATCTAAGAAAGTCCTAAAGCAGTGGCACGAACATAAATTCTGTGAACCAATACATCACACAATATTTTTCATCTGTTCCACCACTGAGACATGCTTGGGTGTCTGCCAGCCTTGCGCACAGAAGCAGAGTGCTATCAGATTCTGAGACTTCAGTGATATTGTGGTAGAGAGTGTGTGCATTTTACTTGAGGAGGTTTCCCAGGTTGAAGAGGGCTCTGTTGTGTTGAGGGTTAATGTCCAGAGCTCTCCTGTAATAAACCTCAGCCTCCTCCGCTTGGTGAGTCAATGTGCCAAGATTATTCAGAGCACTGGCATGGCGAGGGTACAGTCTACACAAACATACAGGTTATGTTAGGTTATTAGGATTTGCAGAAGGATTAGGATTAGGATAACAAATAACAAAAAAATAACAACGGCCTAAAAAAAATACAATACAACAACAACAACATATGCAATTTTTTTTTACATATAATATTAAGCATTAATAAAGGATTTTAAAAATAGATAATAATACTCGCCACACTTTATTTTAAGCTATACAATTCTCGCTACACTGAGAAAAAACAGATATTCATTGGATTTACTCTATTTTTTTAGGGTAAACCATTTATAGGCTGAATTTAAACCAACAAATTAAGTTGAACATCACTAAATTTAATTTGTTTGTTTAAATTCAGCCCATATAAAATGTTTGAAACCACTTACCTTAAAAAATGTAGTAAATCCAATTAATAAATGTTTTCAGAGTATTAAAAAATTATTAACTATGACTTTCAGCTCAATAAACTGCTAATTTACTGCTTATTAATTGGGTTCAGATAATGGGTAGGGATGTAGAAAGAGATCGTGCAGATATGTATTTTTGTTAAATAGTAATAAAGAGCCAGTGTCTGAATAATAGGCATGTAGTAAACCACTAGTTAATAGGGAAAATTGGCCCCTATACTGAGGTGTTACCTCAATACTTTTAAACAAGAATTATAATTATGGTTCATATTAATGTATAAATATATGTTTGAAGAAAACTTGGGTGTTGAATTGTTTTCTGACAACTGTAAATGTTTAGTTTAGCATCATTTGTAGGCATTTACTGTACCTGAGGGCTGTTTTATAGTGGTAAATGGCTTCTTGGTTTCTCCCTCTGTCCTTCAGGAAGTTGGCATAGTTGTAATGAACTTTAGCATTGTGAGGTAAAGTCTGAATACCAGACCTGATGGAGGGAGAAGGAAATAGAGAGAAAAATGCATTTTGTATTCACTATTTCAAGAGAAGACACTGCAGGTAAAAATTATGCAACAGTCAATTGGCTCTTCATAAGGTGTGCTTTCAGTCTAAACATCCAAAATACACTTCCATCTGTCAGAAATTATCAATCTTTCTGTGTATATTTCAATGACATTTATATTTACATATTCAGTTTATTTCCTCCTGAAACGTAACACAAATTTTCATCAGCACTTGCAAACACCACACTGCACAGATTTGAAAACAAAATAAAAATAAATAAATAAATAACCTAGTTTATCATTAAAAAATTTAATTTCTCTCAGTAAACGTATTTGTCTTTAATGTATGCAAATCAGTGCATTTTGAAAACGTGCACTACAAAAACTAATTGGGAATTCTTAAAGTAATAATTTTGCTTTGGAGGTCTACTACAGTAGATTTACATCCATCCAACATAAAAATATTTCTAAAATATCTGAAACAGTTAATTCAAGGATCTGCTCTTTCTAAACCCCGCCTTTAGAAAAGCCTGCTCTGCTCTGATTGGTTAGATCAAGGCCCAGTCTGTTACGCCTGTTTCACACCCCAAGCACAAGCAGAGCGTGAGGCGTGAGCAAAGTGTGCACAGCGTGTATGAAGAGCAGGAGCAGCGTGCAGGCGTTTCACACCGACTGCGTCTGCAGTGCGCAGCTCATCAGCAAAACAGATCAGTCTATCTCTGTCTATTCTATCTAGTTATCTATCTATAAATACCCTTTTTTTTTCTTTTCATCTGCACAAAGGCCCGCAGCAACTTCCTTCTATGCTGTTTCCTTAACCTGCAAGTCTTTATTTTACAAATTATATAGATCCTAAAGAACTGTATACTTCTCACGCTATGAGGATTGTCATTCATGAATTTTAGGCGCACTCGGTCAGAAGACAATCGCCTGTGATATCATGTCATTTTGTTTTTGATTGTCAGGATGTTGTAGGCCTATAGTTATAATAATATTTATACAATATAGTTATAATGATATTTATACATGATAAAACTAGTGTGCAACTTAAGCAAAACTTACACTAAAATTTTTTAAATTTGCTTTTGTAGTTTGGGCCCAAAAAATTTAATTGTAATTTAATTTTAATCGTTTTAGTTTATTTGACTGAATATATAAAAATCTGTGGATATTACTGAGGCATTTACTGGGTAAAATTGCAACTTTTTACTGTCATTCAATGTGTCTGTGTATCAATGCACTGTCACTTTAATTGAGCGGGAGCTGCTTGAAAAAAATAGGGTTGTTTCTAGAACAGATACGTTTGCGGCCGGAATTTAAAGATAATTATTTATGTTTTTTCTTAAATTTCCCATTTATTGTATTTTATTATCGTCTACCCCCACCCCAACCCTAAACCCAACCATCACAGTATGCTAAAAACAGTAGTTGTACCGAGTATTATTTATGTTATCTATTAAATTACCCAATAAATTGTATTTTTTAACGCCTACCCCCCACCCCAACCCTAAACCCAACCGTCACAGTACTGTAAAATATTAATTATTGTTATAGAGTGTCATAACAAAAAAATGCTGCTATATTAATGTGCATATCGCACTTTCGGCCAGCCGCATTTCCAATACAGACTTTACCAAAAAATGCCCCAGCGCCAAACTATCACAGCACTGCAGCTTCAGCGACGCTCACGCTGACACGCTGCTTCTGCATGCAGTATAAAAGCTCTAATCTGTTAACATGGACGGCGAAAAAAACATGTGCTGCTCACGCTCTGCTAACGCACGCTTGCGGTGTGAAACAGCCTTTACGATTGGTCTACCACCTATATTATGTGAGTTATGATTATCAGCTGGAGTGCCCATTAAACTCATTACAGAGCACTCCAGCTTATCTGTATGCTATCTGTTATTTACATGGACTACAACTGCCATGAGGCTTTGCGCCAATCAACACCCACTACAGCTGTAAACAATCTGGACAGACACACACACACAGCTGAATATCATTTACACGTATTATACTCCCTATAAAAACTCCATTCTCATGCGTACCTTGTTACTGTTTGTTTTTTATATAGCTCTGACCCTAAGCCAACCCTCAAAGGAAACATGGACATTTTTAAATGTCAAAAGACGGTGTTAAGTAAGATTTTTAAACATTTCGATTGACAGGGACATGATGTGTGTTCATATAAACCTTAATAGACAACAACGAAGTCATTTTACAACTTCATGTCCCTGTAAACCACATAAACCTGCACACATGCACACACCTGAACAGGGCTTCTCTGGAGAGCCAGATCTCATTCTGTTGGACGGTTTTACAGGAGAAC
Organism: Danio tinwini; assembly: GCA_903798205.1. NCBI lineage: Eukaryota > Metazoa > Chordata > Actinopteri > Cypriniformes > Danionidae > Danio > Danio tinwini. The sequence continues at coordinate 2,323,287 of CAIGQZ010000320.1, read as the reverse complement.
AGGAGGAGGACGACCAGCATGGACACGGTCAGAGCAGCTGCTCCCCATCGACTGACCACTGAATACAGTCTGTTCAGCCCGTGGACCACCAGAATACAGTAACCCATACTGGACACACACAAAGACAGCACTGTTATGGAAAAGTCCTTTGTAATGTGAGCATTGCTGCACAGACTAATGATTTCAACCAGATTTAAACAGGCCTCTGTGTATATTCTACAGGAAATAGTGTGGAAAATACTGTGGCTGGAAAACTGAATCTACTTTAAGCTATGGTGCATTTTACAGACAGCTAAAGAACTCATTTAGACGCCTAAAGATGGTTAATGGGAAAATGTAAATTACAGTACATGCATGCTCATTAGGTTTTACATGCAGATATGAAGCATTTCCTAGGGGCAGACAGTGAACTCTCAGAAAAACACTAGTAGGATGCCCTTGAAATATGCATATTTTCAAAGATGTAATCAAAAATTCAGATTACGACTGGCAGGATATGACTCTTATGTAAGTGTCTTGAATATCATTCATGCATGCACTAATGCATGACTGACTTTTAATGGGGAATGGTGAAGTGTAGGAGAAGATTTCCATCAAAAATTCAGGAAATTAAATAATAAGTTTGACACATTATGATAAAATTGGCGAAATATTAATTCAAAATATTACAAAATATTACTTGTACCATTAAATACTGTAAAAATGCTAATAAAAAGAATTATAAAAATATAAAAAATGATATATATTTACAGAACTAATGTAAGAATCAGCTATTACAAATATTAAATTGATAAGAATTTTTTTCTTTACAGTATACAAGTTCTTTTCAGCTTAGTCCCTTTATTAATTAGGGGTCGCCATATTAATCAGCAGAATGAACTGCCAACTTATCCAGCACATGTATTACGCAGCAGATGCCCTTTCTGCCCCAACTCAACACTGGAAAACAACCATACACTCTCGCATTCACACATATACACTACAGCCAATTTAGCTTATTCAATTCACCTATACTGCATGTCTTTGGACTGTGGGAGAAACTGGCGCACCCGGAGAAAACCCACGCGAACACGGGTAGAACATGCAAACTTCACACAGAAATGCCAACTGACCCGGCTGGGGCTCAAACCAGCGACCTTCTTGCTGTGAGGCAATCGTGCTACTCACTGCGCCACAGTGACACCCTTTTATATAAGTAATTTACATAAATTTAGAATAATTTGTTATTATTTTCGATTAATACTAATGTAATTACTGTGTTTTTGATTATTTAAACTTGATATTTTTATTAAATAACATTTTTTAAGTTCTGATTCACAGAACAGATGTACAAATCCGGAAATCAAGTAAATATCATTATCATCAATTAGTTAATATTGGTAGTGTAATACATTTTTTGTCAATAATGCAAGATCCACCATGTAAATATAGCATTATTCAACTGCATTGCAAGCACAAACACAAAATAGCGTTTTAACACTATGCTCTCCACCACATCTGTGAATTATGTTTGTCGACTTGAGAAGGACAAAACACCGTTCAATCGTTTATCAGCAGGAAAGAGAATAGATCATATCCCACGTTTAACTTAAGACACTGTGGAAAAGGTCGGAAACGGCTGAAGTCAAACACAATGCCATCAATCTCCCACAATCTCCCACACAGACAATACAGTACATACCAGTAATAATAAAAAAAAGGTAAGTTATATCAAATGACAAATTCTCTGGGAGTATTTGGTTCATGCTTTGTGTTACTTATTCAGCGCTGGGGTGTTTTTGTGGCTTCATTTCCAATCTTATTTTCAGTCTCTGTCTTTCTGCTTTCGCTTTCTGTCTTTCTTACAGAAAATGTATATTTGGATGGTGACACCTCCCTTTCCCTGTCAACACACACACACATGCACTCTTCTGAACATTCACTGTTCAAATTAGTATTTGTTTGTCTTGTAACCTGAAGATACACCAGTTGAGCTACATTTTTACTGAAGAGAATGTGAGTGTGCTTGCCTAGGCAAAACCTCATCCACAATGCTAAGGCGTTGTTTGTCTGGTTGCTAAAATATGCAGTATTTTTTTTGGGATAATACTTCATAACACAGTTGAGGACGTTTCTTCTGAATATGTCAACAGGAGAGTTTTGCATGTTTTACCTTGAATAGGCAAAAGTAAATCTCATCAGATTGCAATGTGTTTATTTTGTCTACAGTAAATGATTCATGGTTTGATTTAATTAATGTTACCATATCCTTTTCACTGCAACATTATAAAAAGCTTCCCCAACAAGATCTGATGGAATCTGTTTCATAGCTGGTGCAGGGCAATCCTTAATACTTAATATTAATAGTCAAACGTCATATCTCACCTCAATCCCAAAGAGTAAAATTTGTTGGGACAAACCTAAATGGCTTCAGAAAGCTTTTCCTCAGTGTTTGGATGCTTTGCTGTATGTTTAAGCTTAGGGTGGAAAAATATATATATTTCGCACAATTCTTCTATTTTTTATCAGAATCGGTTTTATTGCCAAGTGTGCTTCACACACAAAGAATTTGTTTTGGCTACAGACCCTGCTTAAAAATCCAGCTTCAACCAGCCTAAGCTGGTTGGCTGGTTTTAGCTGGTCGAACAGCCTGGTTTTAGAGGGTTTTGGCCATTTCCAGACTTGTTTCCAGCCATTTCCAACCTAGTCTTAAAACCAGCTTGACCAGCCAAAATCATCTATGTCCAGCTTAAACCAGGCTGGTCAAGTTGGTTTTATCTGGTTTTAGCTGGTTTAAGCTGGTCATTTTCCAGCCTAACCAGCTAAGACTAGGCCGGAAATGGCTGGAAACCAGCCTGGAAATGGCCAAAACTCCTCTAAAACCAGGCTGGTCGACCAGTTAAACCAGCCAACTGGCTTAGGCTGGTTTAAGCAGTTTTTTTCAGCATGGGAAGCTTCCAGTGTACATAAAATGACAAATGACAACACAAAATAAATATGAAAAAAAGATAAATATTAAACAGAGATGCAGTTAATCAAAAAAGATCTGAATGTTGAATTGTATGTACAGATTTGTTATAAATATACAGCTTATAAGGTGCTGTGTACAAATGCGTATGAGAAAGTATTGCATTGTATATTGTTATAAGGTGCTATGTACAAGTGCATATGAGAAGTTATTGATGACATTGCTAGCCCGATTTAGCTTGTTGCTACCATGTTTCTAGCATGCTTATACACATAGCTAACATGCTTTAACATAGTGCTAACAAGTACTATATTTCAAGGCATGTTTTAACTATGCCAATCTTGTTGTTAGCATGTTAAACATGTTTCCTAGCATGAATTAGCATCTTTCTGGCAAAGTCTTAGCATGTTTTAACACTATACTGGCCAGTTTCTAACATAACATGTTTCTAGCATGTTCATAAAACTTTTAAAATGTTTCTTAGCATCCTGCTAATGTGATTTTAACAATATGCAAGCATGTTTTGCATAAAATAAATATTCCTTTACCCTGCGGAGATAAACAGTAAAGCTTCTTGTTTTTGTAAACTAAAATATAACATAAACCTAACAAAAAATAAAGCCTTTCCTAAATGTTTGAAAGCTTTGCTGTATGTTTAAGCTCAGAGGGAAGTGGAAAAATATATATGTTTACACAATTTTTAATTTTTTTACGACATTGCTAGCTTGCTACCATGTTTTTAGCACATGGCTAACATGTTTTAACATAGTGCTAACCAGAATTAGCAAGTTGATAGCATGCTTTATGTCAGCATTGTTGTTAGCATGTTTAACATGCTTGCTAGCATAACATCCTACTAGCAAGGTTCTAGCATGTTTTAATGTTTGCTAGCATAAATTTACATCTTACTGGCATGGTTCTAGCAGGTTTTAATACTATGCTGGCCAGTTTCTAACATAACTTGTTGCTAGCATGTTTATAAAACTTGTGTTAGCATAAAATATAACATATATAAAGTGTTAGCATTAAATATAAAGTGTTGGCATAAAATATAACATAAACCTAACAAAAAAACAACAATCAAACAAACAGTTAAATTAATATAAAAAAAACTTATTTAAATGTCTAAAGTCAGTCAAAGACTTCTTTTACATGTATTAATTGTATTACAATCACAAGTACAAGACAATATAACTGTGTTATTGTACAAACTGATTGTACATTACATTAAAATGTACATAAACACATACAATTTCCAAATTAAATATCCAGATAAAGGCTTCTTCATGAAAATTTGCAGGAAAATGCTCTTAATCCTCACAAAATAATAATCATACATCTCATATAATCTTACATAATGTACTTCTCTTTGAATTTCATGCTGTTAACCGGAGTACAACCAATAATAACCTCACATTCCTGTCATAGCTCTGCACTGATGCTGTGTATGTGTGAGTCTGTAAGTGTGTAAAAATGGTTTGGCCTCCGAGCCGCAGTGCCGCCCTCACGTGTCTGACTACCACTGCTGTTCAGCTCCAACAAAAGACAGCGCTACTAATATTTACCCAGCATGCGCGGAGAACAGCCACCTAAATGCCTAGATAAGTGCTCATCTGATCCAAACACAGCCCATTAAATTCCCTGAGCACAAACTGCTCATTACTCATAACTAAGTGTACTCAGGGATGTAATGCAGTGTGTACTCATATTCATGTTTGTGTATTGGGGCATCTGTCGGGTCACTGCTACACCCCGCCGCTAATAAGATAATTTCTGAACAATCTCTATTAAACGCCTCACCTCGTTGTTCAAATTTCGGTTTAATCGCGTAAGTGCAAAACACACATGCATGCACTTTTATAACAGATCAGTGGTGCATTATGGGAAGCAGGGCTCAAGACAGATTATGCAGTGTTATCAGTGGTTTGTGATTCCCGAAGCGGGGCAAAAGAGAGAGAAAAATAGGGCTTGAATTCATAAGGCAGAGCGAGGAATCTGAAAAAGGAAAATTTTCTCTGGCTGTCGCAATATATTTTTACAGTCACGCACACGCACACATACACACACGCACACAAACACACGCACACAAACACACGCACACACACACACACACACACACACACACACACACACACACACACAAACCTGGGCATGTAGAGAACTCTTTCCGCCACCACAAATCCCACGCGGAAGAACAGATTACTGGCTGGGATGAAGGGAAAGACCAGGAACAGCAGGCCCACCAACACCTCCTTCCCTTTCATCTTCTGCACAAGGAGAGATATAAAGAGAGAGGGAGGAAAAAGAGAGACAGATGAAGAGAGAAACCAGAGGCTGTTTGCTGTAAGAGAAACAAGGATGAAACAAAACCCAGAGTTTGCTACATTTCTACGCAGTACCTGCAGCTACAGTTATATTTTAGAAGTGTAATGGCATTGTTAAGGTGTTGCTAAGGTATTGTGAATGGTTTTTAATGTGCTATAAACAGTGTTGGGAGGAAATTAATTAGTTACTAGTAACTAGTTACTTGTACAGTAACTAGTTACTAGTAATTAGATTACTTTAAGGGATTACTTTTCATTTTTAGGTAATCTACTGGACCCTTTTCACAAGCCTGTTGTGACGTGTTTAACGGTCATCAGAATCTTAAATCCTTGAAAGTTTTTAATATTTAGATTTTTCCAAAAACGTATTTATGTATGTATTATATCCAGTGGTGGAAAGAGTACTGAAAAATCATACTCAAGTAAAAGTACCATTACTTGCCAAAAAGTATTTGTTGTAAATATTACTCAAAGTATGAGTCAAAAGTAGCCCTTTTAAAAGTACTCAAGAGTAGTGAGTATTACACTGTTAAAAGCTGATGCGTTTACATGTATTTTGTGCATGTGTGTGTAAACGTAACATTTTGTAGTGAATTTAGTTATTGCCCAGCAAGCACACAACATCATAAGATGTTAATATTAGGTTAGATTTAGGTTGTAATGTCAGGTGACCAAAATTAAACGTCAAGCCAGCATCTAAGGACAACGTTATTTTGATGTCCAATAATGACGTCAAATGACATTGATATTTGGTTGATTTTAGGTTATGTTTGACCAAAATCCAATGTTGAGCTAACATCTTAAACTAACGTCAACATGACGTCAAATACTGACATTTATTTATCAGGTATGGCAACCAAAATCCAACGTCTGATAGATGTCATAGGGGTAACATTTACACAACGTCAAGCTGTAACATCATTAGAAGTTGATATTTGGTTGTTTTTTTAGGTTGGACATTGTCATTGGCCTGACATTTGAGTTCTGACGTCAACCTGGTTTTCATTTCCAAACAAAACGCAAAGTCCCCATGACGTTAGAGTTCAATGTCAATTAGACGTCATGTTGACGTCCTGTGCCTGCTGGGTGTTTAAGGCCATTTCGATCATCATACAGTCATCTTCTCATCAGTGACATACATCTAAACCGTCTTTGGGTCAATGCGCGTAAAGATAAACAGTTTGCTGCAATTATAAAGTGCACACGTCTTGAGGTAGTTCATTATGATGCGATTAACCTTCTACGATATGTGCGATTTGATTGGACAGGAATCTCAGGACTGATTTTTCTAATCCCCACGGACAAGAAAAATAAAGTAGTGACTGCAGGTTAAAAGAAAGTAGTGGAGTAAAAGTACAGATACTGCACAAAAAAAATGTACTCAAGAAAAAGTAAAAGTACACATTTTTAAAAACTACTCTGTAAATTATAATTCCTGAGAAAAACTACTCAATTACAGTAATTTGAGTATTTGTGATTAATTACTTTACACCACTGATTATCTCATATTATTATATATTATTATTATATAGGCGTTTCTAATGCACCGTCTATGGGACAGGACAGTAAATTTGACGTTATTCTCTCTTCTGACTGCCGTTATCAGTCTCACATAATCTTTTTTCTTTTTCTAAACGCCTTTATAACATCATCGTGGAGTTTTCCTTTATTATTTGAGCAAAGATCATAAAAAAATTATTTTGTTGTACTCTCCCATTCACTGAGCTCTAAGTTTTCCCAACTATGACACCTTCCGCTACTGAGAAACCCGGAAAAGTGAAAAGGGTCTATTAGTTACTTTTATTATACATGCCTTAAATATTGTAAATAAATTTAGCAGTTGTGTAAAAATCAATTCAGAAAAGCATACAGTGGGCTACAGCAGTGTTTTCAACCATACAAGACATTCTGTGTTTATATTCTGCACTTTATTGGTCACAGAGCATTCTGGATTTTGGCTTTTGCTTGTACAGTGGCTTTGAATTGTTAATGGTGCTGTATGTAAGTTTTAAACTCTTCTAAAGCATAAAAACAGCATAATATGTTTGCAGACATTTAAGAAACATGCTAAGTGAACATACTTGTTTATATGAAAAACAATGCTGAAATCTATTATTCTTTGCGTGCAGAACGCTGTCTTTGTTGTGGTAATTTTAATCTGCCCAATGCCAGTTTAGCTAATTATATTTCAGCACCCCAGGTTGCCTTGATGGAAAACAGTGTATTTCATTCATTCAGTCAGGAAGGCTCTCAAAGTATGTGTCCATGACCGAAATGCGACCTCTGGTGGACAGTAGCAGACTCCGAAATGAGATGCAGATTCAGAGTTCCACATGAGGTGGTTATTAATTAGCAAACAACATAAATATTACGAACGTAAACATTAGGGAGCAGGTTACATTGTGACCCTGTGTCCTAACAAAACGCTACGTTACAAGATTTGCAGTGATAAACAATTTGGCCGTTTACGCCAAACGAAACACGACAGAAATTTAAACACAGTTATTCAGAAACACCGAATAGTGCACTCACTGCACTCCAACGAAATGGTAAGCTTTTTTTTCCAAAATAATACATATTAAACCTCTTTAACATAATTAAATGTATGTGCTGAATGATTGATAATTGTTGGCTTTCACAGTTCTAAAGTTTTATTTCAAACGTTTTTTTTTATTTCAAGATCTGTGGTGAACTATCTGCTGCTGCTTTCAGTAGTATGGCAATAAATGTTATGCAAAATGGCATTCAAACTCACATTAATTAGCACTGAATAAAGCACATGAGGTGTGCCTGAGGTGATCATTGTCAGTTTATCCTGTTGGTCAGCTGCAAGAAATAGAAGTCATTTCTAAAATATCAATTTCATTGATGTGACCAAACATGATAGAGTGCTGTTGATTTTATGTTTGCTAGAAGCTTAACATGTAATTGCGTGTTCTTGGAAAAAAGAAGACAGAGCTGGTGTATCACAGTGGATAAAGGGGATGACCTCTTGCCTTGGAAAAATTTACATATTTTTTGAAAAACAAAATCTAAATATTTTGGTCTATTTGGAAAATATTCTATGACTTTTTGGAGAATCTAGATGGTGACTCTTTTCCTGAACTGACAGACATTAAAAGTATATAGATTAGACAACTATGTTAGTGCTTTATTTAACATTAATATTGTTATTTATTTATTTTGTTTACTTTTTCTTTTAAAGTGTGTTAAGTTATTTTGAATTTATATTATTCATGCTGTGTTTTGTATTATTACTATTATTTTTTAAATATTTAATTTATTCATTATTTAGATTTTTTTGCTAAACTGAAAAACTAAACATTTGTCAGTTTGTATGACGATGTTTAAAATAAAAATTGTTGTTAAAAAAATTAAAATATCAATTTCAGGTGTTGGATAGAACAAAAACTCCTTTTATATTATATAATATTTTCTTCTATCGAGTGCTGTTGCTTTTATTTAGAACACGACTTAAATCAGCCTTTAGGCTTGATAGTCAGACTCGCTTCTGTTAATGTCGTCAATCTGGCAACCTGAGCTTGTGTTTGTTTTGAACTAGGAGTGCTACATCTAGTTCACCACTGGGTGTCAAACTTACATACTACACTCTTAAAACAACTCAATTTTTTTTTTTCGGATGCTATAACTGGGGAAAAAATAAAAAATTAAAATAATCTAACCTGATCAAATTGTTTAATAACAAATGTAAATGTGCAGAGTGATATTGAATTATTTTTTTAATGTGTGAAAAGTCTGTATGAAAATCTCAAATGTTCTCTTTCATGAAAAGATGGCACAAACCACTTGAAGTGAAATATGTGGAAAAATCTAGATGGATTTCAAATCTCTAACCTTAAACATGAGGAACGGCAATGGCATTGATTAGCAAGCAACCGAAATGAAACAAAGACACAACAATCAGACTTCAGGACACTTCATTTACTGCCCGGGCAATAACCTCACTTCTAAAATCGACTTGCTACAGAGCTCCAATGTCTTTATTACTGTTATCTGAGAGCGTATCCTTGAAATATGAGTTAGTTTTGTTTTTATCGACGTATAAGTTCATTAAATATGACGGCAGAGGACTGAAGGGTCAATACACAGATATGAATTGGATATGAAACCTGAGCCAGAATGAGAAAGGTTGAGGAGGAATGAAATCATAACCGCATCACTCTCCATTTGCCGTCAATACACTCATACAAAATAAACAATAAAACCATCTGGGGTTTCATTCTCACATCCACCGACAGGATATGAATGTTTTAATATTGATTTCTGCTTTCCAGTCCATGAGGAACATTAATTAACTCCATAATCAGTGACATGCAATGAGAGTGTGTGGTGGAATAAACGAAACGCTCATATAAAAATGTGCTGATAACATTCATTCTCGCTGTCGACTGTCTCTCTCTCTGCCTGTGGGTTTTTGCATGAGATAATTAGCCTAGTAAACATTCCTGAGGAGACAGATTGGAAAGTCATTAGGGTGAATCGCTGGCACCGAGCCTCTCGTTGCTGATTGTATGACGACTGCCAAGCCAATGATGAAGGTGGAGCCAAAGAGGGTCATGTGACAATTGCAGTAATAGGAGAAGCTTCGAGTTTCTGAAACCTATTAGTGCTTGTGCTTTAAAAATGTAAACACTGACTAGATGCCAGGTTTATATAACCTCAGATAACATTAAGCAGACTTGTAAATCAAGTTATACATGTGTCATAGCAATGGATGATGCGTATTTATCTGATATTATATAATGCGGTAACTCATTACACTAAGGTTCCATTAGTTAATGCATTGAACAAAGAATGAACAATACATTTATGACAGTATTTATTCCTGATTGTTAACGTTAATTAATGACTATAATGTTATTCATTGTTAACTCTTGAATATTTATTGTTATTAAATAATAAATAGATAAATTAATAACTAAGGAAACCTTATTGTAAAGCGTGACCTACAGTATAAGGGCTTATTGTACACTTTTGCTCCCCTTTTCCATAACATATTATTATTATTCAACTATTAATATACCAATATAGCATTTTTATGTATATATAATTTTTTGCATTTTAGCCTAATTTTAGCTAATTTTTGTAATTTGAATTGTACAATTTATTGTTTTTTTCCCTTTTATTTTTTTTAAATAGTCAAAAGAATATACATTCACTAATCAACATAACTAACAACACATCATATATACAAACATAGTGCTTTAGCATTGTGTACATAAAAACAAAGACAAAAAAATGAAGGTAACATCAGTAGAATACAAGCAAAACCTCACAGCATCAGCATCATTTTGTTCATTTACAATTACATTTGGCTTTGGAAGTAATTTATGAAAGGACGCCACATGGAAGTGAACTTGGACCCAGAACCATTTAAGTTAAGTCTTATTTTTCCAAATTAAGGAAATTCAGCACATTATTGGCTCACTATTATTGTATGACCTCATAAATAATTCTGAAACTTTATTTATTATAATCATTTACAGATAATAAAGTGTAAGGATCAAATTAAAGTTTTTAATCATTAACTTTATAATTATTGCACCAATTCTTTTATTTAACAAAAAAAAGTTGTTAACACTTAGTTTAAGTAGCAAGTCTCACTATTAACAAGTGACTTATTACCTGCATTTAATATGCTGGTTATTATCATATTTAATGGTTTGTTAATAATGATATGTACCTTAAAATAAAAATTTTAACGATTTTAATTTATGCAATTTAGCAATTGCATAAAATAATAGATTTTAATTTATGCAATTTTTGTTATTTTATTTATTTGTTTGTTTGTTAATTTATTTATTCTGTTATTATTATTATTATTAATTAATTAATTAATTTATTCATTATCATTATTATTATTGTTTATTTATTATTTATTATTTAATTAATTATTTATAATTATTGTTGTTGTATTTATTATTATTATTAGTAGTATTATTATTGTATATTTAGTTTATTTTTATTTTTATTTAGTATTATTATTATTATTATTATTAATAATATATATTTTTTTATTGTGTCCTTACTGTTTTTATTATTGTTACCGTCAATATTTATATTAGGCAGTGTATTTAGGGTTTGTTGAAGTGGGTTTAAAAAAATATCTATATCTGTATAAACAATGACATCTGCACTTGGAATAAAAAAAGGACAATAAAATAAAAAGTGTGACCCAAACGTTATTTGAAACATTAAAGAAGACATTTTGCTTGCTTCTAAGAATCTTTCTACTTATATCAAACCACTTTTGTAAATTGAATTGAATTTAGACACCCCAATGAGCCATCTCTGCTTTGTTATGCTTATAAACAACACTACGAAAATCCATATGCCCTTTTCACAATACAAACAAGAACTGAAAGTGCGCCAACACAAACTGAAAGAAGCAAATACCAGACAACAAGAGCCTCCAAGCTTATGTTTTTCTGGGAAATATTAGAGGGCTAAAGCTGGGTCAGGAGAATGATGCTAGCCATGGCATTATCCTTTGTGCCAGTCGCCATCTGTTGTCATGGCAGCACAAACGGGGGTCATCCGAGGGCCGTCCCAAAATGTCACTGGGCCAAAAACTTCATTCAGTGGCCCTCTACAGATTCTCACCTTTCGGTTAGCTCTGCTCCTTCATCCCTTCAGACTTTACTTCCTTTATTTCCTCTCACCCTGAGTTATTTTGTGGTTTCTCAGATCCTTCATATTATTTTTCCCTTCCTGAGGTAATAAGGATATAGTTGTGTGACGTAACTCAAGCTTTTTGTTTGCAACAGAGAGAGAGAGTACATGTTGTATTTTTCATAAAAATGATATATGTAATCCTGGAGCACAAAATCAGCCATAATGGTATATATAATCTTAAAGATAAATAAAAAGACTTCACATTGATGTATGATGGGTTGGTATTTGACAATATATGCCAACATTTGTCAGAAAAAATTGAAATGTTGAGAAAAATCACCTTTAAAGTTGTCAAATTAAGCTCTTAGCAATACATATTACTAATCAAAATATAAGTTTTGACATATTTACTGCATGAGATTTACTAAATGTCTTCATGGAAAAGGATCTTAATATTCATTTAGTCCTTTTATTCATCAGGGGTCGCCACAGTGGAATGAACCGCCAACTTATCCGGCACGTTTTACACAGCGGATGCCCTTCCAGCCGCAACCCATTACTGGAAAACATCCACACACATTCATTCACACACATACTGTATCTACGGCCAATTTAGCCAATTCACCAATAGTGCATGTGTTTGGACTGTGGAGCACACAGAGGAAACCCACGCCAACACAGTGAGAACATGCAAACTCCACACAGAAACGCCAACTGACCCAGCCGAGGCTTGCACCAGCGACCTTCTTGCTGTGAGGCGATTGTGCTATACCCACTGCGCCACCATGACGCCCAGGATCTTAATATTTAAATTATTTTTGCCATTAAAGTATTTTTGGCTATTGCAACAAAAGACCAAGATCCAGTGGTCAAGGATCAAATATGTGCTTGTTCTGGATGCTGCAACCTAAAAACGTAAGTGTGTGAGTTTGCACCTGGTTTGCACCTAAAAACATACATTTAATGCTCTCATGACTGTTTGTTAGTAATGATGTTGTAAAAAGAGCCAAGGCCAATCGTGTCATTTCTAAGACTTCATTTTATCACAAAGAGCCACTGGTGTTAATTTTGTGTTTTGTGTAATCTCAAATTGCTTTATTGTATGAATCAAATATAAATGTAGTTTCAGATAAAATACTGTTAAAATGTACTGAAAAGAGTGGCTTAGTGGTTAGCACTGTCACCACACAGCAAGAAGATCACCGATTTAAGTCCCGGTTGGGCTAGTTCTGTGTGGAGTTTGCATGTTCTCCCCATGTTGGCGTGGGTTTCCTCCGGGTGCTTTGGTTTCCCCCACAGTCCAAAGACGTGCTCTATAGGTGACTTGAATAAACTAAATTGGCCATAGTGTATAAGTGTGTGTGTGTGTGTGTGTGGGGGGGGGTGTTTCCTAGTACTTGGTTGCAGCTGGAAGGGCATCCGCTGCAAAATATAAGCTGGAATAATTGGCGGTTCATTCCATTGTGACGACTCCTGATAAATCAGAGATTAAGCCGAAGGAAAACTAATGAATGAACAAATGAATGAATGTACTAAAGAGATTGTAAAAAAAAGTCATCAATATACTCTGAGGGTGAATGAATTAAAGGGATAGTTCACCCAAAAAAGAAAATGCTCTCACTATTTACTTACCCTCAAGTGGTTACAACCCTGTTGAGCACAAAAGAAGATACTTTGAAGAATGTTGGAAACCTGCAACCATTGTCTTTAAAACAAATACTATGAAAGTCAACATTTTTCAAAATATCTTCTTTTGTGTTCAACAGAAGAAAGAAAGTCAAACAGGTTTGGAGGATAAGTAAATGATGACACTTTCCCTTTAAGAGAAAATGTACTCTATCCCTTTAACACTTTGAATATGTTTTATTATTATTATTATCTTTGAGTCGTTTAAAACTGTTACTCGTGATGCACCTCAAGCATGTCTTGTGTCATAATGTATATGTAATATTTTTTATAATGTATATAGTATAAGGGTAACAGTTTCAGCTAAAATACTGTTAAAATGTTGTACTGAAGAGAAACAAAAGTCACCGATATACTCTGAGGGTGAATAAATTAAAGGGATAGTTCACCCAAAAATGAAAATGCTCTCACTATTTACTCACCCTCAAGTGGTTCCAAACCTGTTAAGCACAAAAGAAGATACTTTGAAGAATGTTGGAAACCTGTAACTATTGACTTGAAAGTCAACGGCTTCAGGTTTCCAACATTTTCCAAAATATCTTCTTTTGTGTTCAACAGAAGAAAGAAAGTCAAACAAGTTTGGAACAAGTGGATGATGAGTTAATGAAGACACTTTCCCTTTTAAGAGCAAATGTTCATTGTGGAAACTATTTCTTTAACACTTTGAATACGTTTTATTATTATTAACTTTAAGTAGTTATAAAACTGTTACTTACAATGCACCTCAAACATGTCTTGTGTCATAATGTATATATAACATATTTCATATAATGTATATAGTATTTCCAGGTTTACATTAAATTTTAATTCCCATATCTTCAACATCAGCTCCACTCCACAGTATGCAGTGGTTGAAAGTTTGGACTGGAGGATCCGTTCGCTTGTGCAACATTTATAGGATTTGAAATGTGAGATTGTTGGAATGAGAAAACCATGTTTGTTTTTTTTTTACAGTATGAAACATTTGCACACATCCAGACATCCTCCATCAGTAAAAGAAGTAAGCCATTTACTGACATTGGTCCATCAGCTTGTCTCAGACACACGCTATGAATTATTCAGTCTGAAGTTATGAGAGCTGCTGATGAGGGACTGAAATATTCACCCTCTTTCATTTTCCCGCTCTCTTTATATGGAGTCGAATCAACCGTTAAAGAAAACGCACTGCCTTTTTTTCCCCCCTACAAACTGGAGAAACGAGAACATTTAGAAAAGATCCCTCAAGGACACCGTCAGCACAGCGGCAAACAACTAAAAGAGCATTCTGGGGGTCGAACAAAAACACAATGGCATTCTCTCGCAGTTTTTTAAAAAACAGCTTGTGAATGTTTAATCGGAAGCTGGAGCTCTCAAGGCTTCACTAAACCCTGCATGCTTGATGCTTTTTCTATTATTTTTCTATCAATGCATGCTTTATTCTAAAGGGTCAGTCGCATTTGTAGTTTCATCCAAAGAATTTCTGCACGGAGATAAAAAAGGAGATGTTTAAACTGATCATGTAAAGTTACAAATAAAAATATTGGGTGATCTGTGCTTTTTAGAGCGGACGGCAAAAAAAGATAAGGCTTACTAAGAAATTATTGTTCTTTTAAAAATATTTCCCATGTGCTGTTTAACAGAGAGAACATTTTAAATATAGTAGTTTTAATATAGTGGGAAAGTAAGTATTGAACGCGTTATGTTTTTTCCTGGGAATAATATTTTTTAAGGAGCTGTTGATGTGGAATTGAACCAGATATTGGTAAAAAAAACCCGAGCAATACAAACGTAAAAGTAAAACAAAACAAAAAAAATCTGAAAAATTAGGCTTCTTTGGTAATGGCAGCTTAAAGATGCCCCTCATATGGAGAATGAAGTCACATGAATTGCTCAGACTTCAAAAGAGTGTAAAAATCTTGATGGTTCTGTGGGTCTCATCTATCAAATCTGCTCTTTATTTTGTATTTTCTATTAGATTCAAGTCAGGTGATTGGCTGGGCGATTCTGCAGATTGATTTTCTTTCTTTGAAAGCATTTGAGAGTTTCATTGGTTGTGTTTTGGATCATTGTCTTGCTGAAATGTCCACCCTGGTTTTATCTTCATCATCCTGCTAATGTAGATGTTGGACTGAAGCAGCTAATATTCATTTACACTGAGGAAGAGCAGAGTGTTGCTGAAGAACTAATTAGTGATTTCAGCTGCTGTCTGGGCTTTCACTGCCTTTCTACACATCCCTGCGTCACTTTATTTAATCAGCATAACTTAATTTGTTTACTAATTAGATTTGTTTTCTTTGCATATATGGATTTGTTTGGTT
This sequence comes from Danio tinwini, assembly GCA_903798205.1. NCBI lineage: Eukaryota > Metazoa > Chordata > Actinopteri > Cypriniformes > Danionidae > Danio > Danio tinwini. Next base: position 2,307,397 of record CAIGQZ010000320.1, on the reverse strand, counting down.
TTTACCAACATCTGGGGAAAATTTCAAGTCAACAGCACCTTTAGAAATATGCTTTCTAAGAAAAATTGTGACATGTTCAATACTTTTTTCCCCGCTGTAACTCTTTTTTTGTCTTTGTCATGATGACTGTACATAGTATTTTACTGCTTACTCTGCATGATATTAGTAGCTTAATGTGCCATTTAAAAAAATCAAAAATGAATACATTAAAAAAGATTGAACTGGTTATTTAGGTTAACTAGGTAAGTTGGGTTAATTAGGCAAATCATTTGACAATAGTGGTTTGGTCTTTAGGCAATCAAAACAAATAAACATCTTAATAATAGGACGGTAATAGCTGCTAGTTAGTAGTGAGGATTGATTTTAGACTATAATGAGTATTACTGAAATGTTATGTTGATGCCAACTTTTCTTGAAAGACACATATGCCCCTCTTTACTAGATGCAAAATAAGTCTCTTATGTCCCTAGAGTGTGTATGTGAAGCACAAATTACCCCACAAATAATTTTTGAAAGTAAGTATTGTAACTGCCCCTTTTAGGCTTTGATTCAGATTGTGCCATTTTGGTGACTTTTGCGTTAAAAGGGACCTATTATGCCCCTTTTTACAAGATGTAAATTAAGTCTCTGATGTCCCTAGAGTGTGTATGTAAAAGTTCAGCTCAAAATACCACACAGTTACTGTTTTATAACTCTTTGAAACTTTCCCAGTACTTGGTTGCAGTTGGAAGGGCATACGCTGCGTAAAACGTATGCTGGATTAGCGGTTCATTCCACTGTGGCGACCCCTGATTAATATTAGGACTAAGCCAAAAAGAAAATGAACGAATGAATGAAACTGACCCTTTTTTAGGCTTTGAGTCAAATTGTGCCTTTTTGGTGACTGTCACTTTAAATTCACATGAGACTGTGCTCTTTTTTTATAGTGGGCGGAGCTACAATGCCTGTGTGTCAGCATAGTGGCAGATTTAAAAACAAAATTAAAGTGCTAATGAGGAAGAGATCGTCACAAATGGGCGGAGCTTTCCCCCTCTGATGACACCTACAAAGGGAAAATGTCAATGAAAATGTCTCTACAGACTGTTTTTTTCATCAAGTGTGTATCCTTAGAAGCAGTGATTTACCGAAACGGTGTGTTAAACCCCTTATAAAAGTGATTTTTGCATAATTGGTCCCCTTTACTACAACCCCCTATGCATTAGTATACCGGCAGATTCAAAAGAGGACTAATGTTATCTTCGAGAAAAACTGGAAATGTCAAAAGAAGTGTCTCAGATGAAAGAAGACTATTGAGACTACGGTGTACATTTGTGCATCCTAAAACTCCTTATTTATAATGCCTCTTAGTCACTGACATTATCTTACAGGTACAATGTCAAACTCTAATAAAGACAACTGCTTCTCACTCAGCGCTGTCTATGAAGGTAAATCCATCACCAATGGGCGGGGCTTTCCCTCTCTGATGACATGTCAATCAAAGTGTTTCTGCAGTCTGTTTTTATGAAGTGCAATTATAAAAAAATACAATTAATAAATTTTGACCATTACAGGCTCATTATATTCACACACTTTTGCCACACAAATGTGTCAAATCCCCTTATAAGGTTGATCATTGCATAATAGGCCCCCTTTAAGTAAGTAAGTAAGTAAGCAAGCAATGTGTATTTATAAAGCGCATTTATCGTGTATGGCCATACACCCAAAGTGCTTCACAATCATGAGGAGGAGGGGGGGGGGGGTCTCCACATCAGCACCAGTGTGCAGCATCCACTTGGAATATGCGACAGCAGCCACAGGACCACACACACCAGCTACAGGTGGAATGGAGAGACAATGATAGAGCCAATTTGGTGGATGGGGATGATTGTGAGGCCATGATGGTAAGGGCCAATGGATACACAACTACTCTTGTTTCAACGTTTCATCCAAAGAAGATGGCACTCACTGGCAGTATAGTGTCCCCTTTACTATACTGGGGCATTATGACACACACAGACCACAGGTTGAACCTAATTAACACCACTTCCAACAGCTTTCCCATGTGGTCTCCCATCCAGAGAGTCAGGACCTCGGTTTAACGTCTCATTTAAAAGACGGCGCACACTGACAGTTTGGTGTCACCTTCACTTTTACTAGGACATTAGGACTCCCACAGACCGCAGGTTGAGCACCCCCTGCTGGCCTTACAAACACCACTTCCAACAGCAACCTAGTTTTCCCATGTGGTCTCCCATCCAAGTACTGACCAGGCTCAGCCCTGTTTAGCTTCAGTGAGTAACCGGTGTTGGGCTGCAGGGTGATTTGTCTGTGGCGTAACTTTCACATGATTTAACTCAAACCGAGCTAATAAATATTTATAAACAGTGAGCAGAACTTTTAGTACAGTTCTGAAATCACATACATATGCCATATGAAAATAATACATCAAGAATTGTTACGGTCAGTATCCTGAAAGTAAGACTAAAATGAGCCGAAACTGAACAACCTGCTAAATATAAAAGAATTTAACATCTCTCTTCATGTGTAACCTGTGTGCAACATCTGCCTTAAGTGGCTGTTTGCTCTCATTTACACGACTGCTGCTATTTTTTACAAGTTGCAATGGCGTTGAATTGAGGAGAATTTCACTGGGAGTGGAAGAAAGTGACAGCACAGAAAAGCATGAGACAGAGCGAGTCTTTTATGTCTCCTGAAACCGGGGAAACGTGTGTGTTTTTCATAAATGATGACAGAGCGAGTCTGTGGAGATGAACTCTCAGAGGTTGTCTTGTCACATGGAAATGTGTGTGTGTGAGTGTGCGTTCAATCACTCACCTGTAGGCATGTAACATAGTTCAGGCTCAATGCCAGCATGACAAGAGCCAAAGTCAGCGAGGCAATATTGCGTCTGTCCCACAGAGACTCCACTAAAGGAATGCTGCCCACCTGCCAATCAGAAGGCATGCAGTCAAGCAAACGCTCACTCCAATGAAGCGACCGCTGCGTTTTCCTGTTGTTGTCATTTACCTGCCAGTCGTAGCAAAGCATTATGGGAGCCAGCAGGAGCCAGGCGTTGAAAGCGAGCAGATAGCAGTATGTAAGAAACCTAAAACAAGACAGAAACGAGAGCATGTTTACTGAAAGCAAAAAAAAAGACATGAAATTATTATTATGAAGGAGTGCAACTGAAATCAGAATCAGAGAGCTTTATTGCCTTCTACAGTGCAACATAATTACAGAGACAGGACAAAAAAAACTGATAATAAAAATATTTAAAAAATAGAAGTAGAGAATGCAAATATACAAATTGACACAGTATGTACAAGTATATTACTATATGTAGCGTTAAATGTGCAGCTGTTATGTGCAAATTGGCATGTAAAGTGTGTTGTTAAATAAGTGTATGTGTGTATATATATATATATATAAAATGTATATATAGTAGGTAGTGATGTTGGTTCCACAATTATTATCATCAAGTGTTCATGAGATGAATTGCTTGAGGGAAGATACTGTTTCTGTGTCGGGCTGTTCTGGTGCGCAGTGCTCTGTAGCGTTGACCAGAAGGTAACAGTTCAAAGAGGCAGTGTGCTGGGTGTGAGCAGTCCAGAGTGATTTATTTTAGCAGCCCTTCTGCTCGCTCTTGATAAGTACAGTTCTTGGAGAGTAGGGAGGGTTGTACCAATGATTCGCTCAGCAATCCGAACTATTCGACGTAGTCTTCGAAGGTCAGATTTGGTAGCTGAGCTAAACCAGACATTTATCGATGTGCAGATGACAGCTATTAAACATTTTTGTTGGACTGAATTGTAGTTTTTCTGGTTTCAGGCTGAAGTGGTTTTGAAGGGCTGAATTTATTGACCAAAAGAGAAGAGTTTAATTGATGAATTTTAACATCTTTTTTAAGTGTTGATTATTTAATAAATATTATTAATTAATTGATTATTGTAGGTAAGTTTTTGTTTTGGTAAAATTTTAAAAATATATACATATAAAAATTTAAATCAAGAAGTTAATAAACAATTAGAACAACGTAATAATTGATTTCTGATTTTTTTTATACAATGCAATTAAAAACAAACAAAAAATGAATAAAAAAATGCAAATATGATCCCAAGTGCATTCTGAAGTCTTAGTTTTGAGACAGATTTTTCACAAAAATGCTAAAAATTTCAATAAAGCAGTTAACAAACAAACAAACAAATGAATAATTTTTTTTTTTATTTTTAATAATGTTTTTATTCAATGTAAATAAAAACAACCAAGAAATAATAAACAAAAAGTGCATTCTGAAGTCTTTATTTTGACCCATATTTTTCACTTCATATATTCATTCATTTTCCTAAGGCTTACTCCCTTTATTAGGGCGTACTCACACTATGTACAGTTGCCTTAAACCGAGCCAAAGCACGCTTTTCCCTCCCGTCGCGCTTACGTCATTGATGATGCGCTGTTCAGTAAGTGCTCTCGCTCAGTACAGTGGAGTTTTGTTTAGTTATATCGTTGAAGTCGTTTGATATGCGGTGACACGCAGTCAAATATTTTGCAGAAAAGATCAACCACTTTTGACGCTCATAAACGATCATAAAGTGCTGCAGGAATTAGGAGGTTTGCTGAAGGTGCAGCTGTCGTGCAGTGAGGGGTTTGCGCATTTAATAATCTACGACAGTTTGCGTTTATTGAACAGTACGAAAGATTAATTCATTCATTTTTTAAATAACTCCACACTCAAACCAGCGACCTTCTTGCTGTGAGGCGACAGTGCCAACCACTGAGCCACAGTGTCACCCCACATTATATATACTGCAAAATATAGCGTAATACATTTTGTATATGATATATAACACCTACAATTTTTGTAAAAATGTATAACTGTGACCACGTGTGCAGCATGATTTGAGAACGATTCAAATGCTTTGATTTAAGCTGAATAAATAACTCGATGTAAAGTGTAAACAGTCGTGAAGCAGTTTTGACAATTTCTAAAGAAAATGAATGCTATGATCACTTAAGTCGCCATCACAATGCTATAGCATTCTAGATGGTTGCAATAGTATTGGTATGCAGTCATTAGGATATTCTGGGTGGTTGCTAGGCTTTTGCTATGGTGTATTGGATGTTTTATTTCTTAAGTCAATTTAAAGCCGAATAGTACGTCATAAAAGGGTATTTCAAGAAACCTACTCTACGAAAACTCCACAGAAAATATTAATACGATTAGGAAATTATAGACTCCTGCTCAGCAACACACATGAAACTGCTTTAATAGTAAAAGTAAAACAACAGCTCTCCCTCTGTAGTTCATGTATGAGAGGAAATGTCAAGGTTTTCCTGCTTTTGTATGCATTTCAAACTGCAGGCTGATCCTGATCCTGTTGTAGCCCTTATAGCCTCCAGTGCATAAAAACGAACTGCATTTTTGGTGTAAAATCTTTTAAGATGAAGATTTGTGAGGGATGGCATTTAGACAGACCTGGTGAGCAGATATGGAGAGAAGGATGCAGGATTGTCTTGCTCGGAGAACAGCGGCATGGATCCACCCATCAACCATAAGCGGACAGACATGATGATTGTAACCTGAAGAAAAGAGCAGTAAATATACATGTGAAACTGCGACAAGTCAGCACAGGGAGTGAATGGGGCTTTGAGCAAATGTGATAGAAATGCTAATGATTTAAATGAAAACGTTTAAGAATGAAATAAAAAAAGAAAAAGATAACAAACAAACAAACACACAAAAAAAATGTGTGTGTGCCCAAGATGTTCAACTGTTAAAATTACTAATGAAACACATGTGGGGAAAAAAAAAATCACATGTGAAACATTTTGTAACACTAACATGTTATTTTTATTTTCACATGCACATTTTTTTACTAGATTAGAAAAATAAGATCTACCTTAAAAAATGTGCATATACAACATCACCAAAAAAAAGAAAAAAGGAAAACAAAGCAAAAAAAACAAGTCTCTATAAATATAAATGAGAATGCGTGAGTGATTTAAACAAATCTCGTACATCTCCGCAGTAATGCACAACATGGTCTAACACATGGCCAGCAGGGGGCAGTTATGTAACATAGTGAGCATACTGAACGGATATACTGTAGCAGCCAAAGCACGTGAGCTAAGCGGCTCCATAACAACAGACATTAAATTACTGTTATGTTTTTTTAAACGGTTTAAATTAATTGCCCAGTTTCATTGTGTTTTATGTTTTTTAATTTAGTTTCGTTTTTTTTAATGTGCGTGTGAAATATGTACATGACAGCAACATAAGTGAAGTTTATGTATGAACAAATTTCGAGAGGATCACGTGCTTATGATTGTTCTCAGCTGTCCTGCATTAACCCATGATCGATTATCCAATAAGACGACTCCTAATTTACTATAAATAACCATAGTTTTCTTATCTCAATATCTTCATCTTGAAGAACCCCCCCCACCCACCTCTACTTTCCCTCCTTTGTAGATGGGCGACACGGCGGCCCAGTGATTAGCACTGTTGCCTCACAGCAAGAATGCCACTGGTTTAAGTCCCTACTAAATCCGTCTGCATTTCTGTGCGGAGTTTTCGCTTGTTCTCCCCGTGCTCACGTGGGTTTTCCCCGGGTTCCCCGGTTTCCTCCCACAGTCCAAATAACACGCACCCTAAGTAAATAGAACACTCAAAATTAATACCATAGTCAAGCTCTAAGCAAGCACTCTTCTTCTCAGTCATTCATTTCCACCATTCAGCTAGGATAAGCCGGGGGAGTTTATCGAGATCTACCTGAGCTCAAACTCCCCTCTCGCCCTGCAAACGGGAGGGAGCCCAGGGCTCGAGGATCTTACAAGCTCAGGGCTCTCTCCCGGGACAGCATGCCAAACAAGCTTTATTATCAATTATCAGCTAAGTGTGAACTCTTGAAATTGTAATTAGTGTAGAAGGAACTGGAAAAAGAAAATTCATTTAAATTTAGAGAGACTAGATTTTTGAATGAACCATTTCAGACATGTTAAAACTACATTTAAAGTCAACATTATAGCCCTCCTGGTAATTTATTAATTAATTTTTTTCAAATATCTCCCAAATTATGTTTAATCAGAGCAAGAATTTTTTCACAGTATTTCCTAAAATATTTTTTCTTCTGGAGAAAGTCTTATTTGTTTTATTTTGGCTAGAATAAAAGCAGTTTTTAATTTTGTTAAAACCATTTTAAGGTCAATATTATTAGCCCCATTAAGCAATACTTTTTCAATTGTTTACAGAATAAACTATTAACCATCATTATACAATGACTTGCCTAATTACACTAACTTACTTAATTACTGCAATCTAATTAACCTCGTGAAGCTTTTAAATGTCACTTTAAGCTGAATACTAGTATCTTGAAATATATCTAGTAAAATGTTATGTACTGTCATCACGACAAAAATAAAAGAAATCAGTAATTAGAAACCTAGAAAACAAAGGCGTTACAATACTCACATGTAACGAGATGACACAAGCACGTTTGACGAACGGAGAGGAAATTCTGCCGAGCTCCTTCAGCCTGGAGCGGGACAGGTGCCTGCAAACGAAAAAACATAACCAGATGTGACAGTCGCTCAACAACTCCATAACTCAATCAGCCGATGAACTCATTTTCATTCATTACCGGCTTAATCAAACCATCAGCGAATTACTTTACAGGGTATATTAATCTGTTTACTGCTGCTTTCCATTAATTACCTCTCCATCTTAGAAAACAGCAGCAAGAAAACACACACACACACACAAATGCTTTCACAGTGCTTTAAATGCCGCTCTAAACTGGAACAGCATCATCCTTCTATGAGAGTGCAGGGATGTACAGTGAATTTTAATACGGCGTGACATGACACCATGACAGCTGTGACTGGAAATGTGGTCTGAGATGAATGAAAGAAAGGAGGAGGCGAGAGAAGGAGGTGGGGGAGGAATGGAGCTCAGGCTGTACGTCGCACTTCTGCTGATTGATTCAGTAAAGAGCTCAGCTTAATGGCTGTGTGTGTGTGTGTGTGTGTGTGTGTGTGTGTGTGTGTGTGTGCGTCAGTGCTTTTCAGAGCGTATTGTACTCTAGGGATGTGTCGAAGACAGCACTGTAGTTAAAAAAAAACCCTGCAAGCCTTGCGCCTCTATCCTTGCCCTTCATTAACATTTCCATTTTCTGCTGCTTTGGGCTTGTTACAAGAAAAGTTAGAAGATATGGGGATGGGGTTTATATTGAACAAAGATCGCTCAATAAAATAAAAAAATATTCTATTTAGGTATATTAAGCCGCATTTGTTGTGCTTTTGTGATCTATTAATCAGTGTTTATTATTCAGAAGGAACAAAAAGTTGTTGTAAAGTATTAAATTTCTCTGATGACATCTTAAGGGACGCAACACTTCAACCAATGGAGAGATTTGAAGTTTAATTTTAATTTAAAAATATATTTTAAAAAGTACTGGTAGCTCATTACCTAATTTTTAAATCACAATTTATGTACAAACCAGACAATATATTATATTCACTGTTTAATTGAACAAATTTGCTCATACGTCTTTGAAATCAAGTCTATTCTGAAAGCTTTTAGTATGGTCCTCACAGTGGTCCTCAACCACCAGGCTGCGGAACGGTACCGGTCCGTGGATCAATTGGTACCGGGCCACACAAGAAATCATTATTATAATTATTTATTATATGAGTCTGAACTATCTTTTATCATTTATTATTCTCTCGCTTCACACCTCGGTCACCTGAGCGCCCAAATTTAACCCACAAGCAGCAAATTAAGTAAGAATCAGAAGTCTTTGGAAAGTTTATTTGCTAAGGGGAAAAGGCCCAGTGAAAAACCAGTGAACTGCCAAGGAATAGATCTGCAACCCATTTATTTGTCAACAAATCAGGCGAATCCAGCATGTCTGTGCAAGAAGATCAAATGTTGGATATCGCAAGAGACCCTTTTAGGGGCCGTTCGCATATCGCGTCTTTTCTAGAGTTTTCGCAAGCTCGCGCACAAGCGGCATGACGCGCTCGCGCCTTCCAGACGCACCAGTTGAATGAATGCCACGATGAGCGCACCGCAAGTCATGTGACAAGAACAGCTTGCATGGAATATACACATTTCGGTAGACTAATTATCTCAGACAAACACAGAACAGCCAAACACAGCAGTGCTTTGTAATTTTGTCCATAAATAAAACTTGTATTAGAGTGACAGCTTGTCATCCTCTGAGAAAACTATTGGTCGCCACCCAACAACAAACAGCCCACCCATTCAAGAAGATGACCAAAATCAAGGCTACATTTTACTGCAGTTGAATGCCTGCTATTTGATGACTGAAATGGCCTTAAATAATAACTAAACGCACTACATAATGCTACGTTTTCACACACACACACACACACACACACACGCTTAAACTGCATGTAAACGCATCAGACTTTCACAGTGTTATAATAGTCACTACTCTTGAGGGCTACTTTTTACTCATACCTTAAATAATACTTGCAACATATACTTTTACACTACTTTTGGGCATTTAATGGTGCTTTTACTTGAGTAAGATTTTTCAGCACTCTTTCCACCACTGGCTGTATGACTTCACAAATCGTGAATATCACAATATTATAAAATATTACAATTATATCAATACCAACAACAGCGCATGCGTACAATACAGTGCTGATTGAGCGGTTGCCTAGTAACATAAAATGCGCAGCACACTACTATTTTCTTTTTAAACAAAGTGCGCCTCACGGTCTCAAAGTGAAAAAGCAAATTCAATGTGATCAGCCTCTTATGGGACTTCTCTTTCCAAATGAAATCATCATCATTAACTTTAAGCCACTAAGAAGTTAGCCATGCTACAGGAAAGCAGGGATCTGACCTACAATGCAAACTGGCATGCCAATTAAATAAGATGAAGTCATGCCTGACATTTTTTCCTCATTAAATTCACTTGGAAATATCACAATAAATGCAAATGCTGCTTCGTTTTAAAATGCCTCCCGGTTCTATATTACTGCCACCATGCATTATTAGACCCACGCCCATAAATATACAAATAAGACCTTAATGTCTGCTGTGCCATTAAATGCATTATAGTCGCTAAATCGAAGATAATTACGGCACGTCTGCTCTTAATAACGAAATGAAGATAAGAGATCATGCTAATGGAAAGGGAAGCGTTTACTCGATGTTAAGCATTTGTTACAGATACTCTTAGAAATATTGCACTGGTGTAGAGTTACAGAAACAAAACAAGTGTCAGCTTAAACATTTAATAATAGGGACACTGCAAATACACATGCACACACACAGCAAAATAAATCTAAATCCCTTTCTCTGCCTGCTAAATGACTTTTACAGATGACATCACCAAGGCCAAAAAGTATCAACCAATGGGGAAGTTCCCAGTCCCAGTTTTGGACAAATTAAACACTTATGGATGGTATGGTTAATCAACTTTCACTTTTGACAACATCTAGACATTTCAGCCAATGGAAGGAATCTGAACCAAAATGCTAATTGGCATGCCAATTAAAGGAAACGAAGGCATGCCTGACATTTTTTTCCTCATTAAACGCCTTGTAAATATCACAGCAAATGCAAATGCGGTTTTATTTTTAAAATGCCTACTAAAAATTATTTTATATTTCTGCCACCGTGCATAATTAGACCCCCCCACACACACACGTATATTTCCAAACTGTGACATTATATGCATTATAGCATTTAAGACGAAGACAATTACGCCATGTCTACTCCTAATAAGCAGTCAATTTAATGGAAATGGAAGCGTTTACTTAATGTTAAGCGTATGTTGATGATTCCCTTAGAAATATTGCACTGGAGTAAGGTTACAGGAGAAAAATAACTGTCAGCTTACGCATTTAATAACAACAAAGCCTGCAAACACACACACCAAACGCATACACTGAGAGACAGCGTGTCTGCAGGCATTACGACGACTATCAGTCATCATCACACACTCACACACTCCACACTGTGAGTGTGTGCGTGTGAGAGATTGTGTCTCGTGTCCTCTCAGGGTCACGGAGAGCAGCGAAGGTTTATGGGCACTTTTGAAAATCAAATAAAGCTACAGAGCCCTGATTCCCCAGAGGGAGAGAGAGAGAGGGAGAGAGAGACAGAGAGAGTGAAAGAGAAAGAGAGAAATCCTTACTTTGTTGTTCTACAAGGCTATAGCCCATGTCCTTCTGTTTTTATACGTGTCACAGATGTTCGTTTCTGGCATCATTGTTAACTTCCTTTTAGCAAGATGCAATATTAGTTCATAAACATCATTTATATTAAATATTTTACCGAAGACATATTCATTACACATTTAATAATCAAAGTACAATTGTTTTCTTCCTCAATATAGTTTGTAATATATATATATAATAAAAATGTTGGTACATAAAATAAAATAAACAATTAAATAAATAATAAAAGAGAAAAATGAAAAAATAAAATAATAATAATAATAATTATTTGTTTTATTATAATAATTTTTTTATTATATATATTTTTTAAATGTAACAACATTAGTAGTGATGTGTGGGGACATTTAAATGGATTTTTTCTAAATAAATAAATAATGAATAGATAAACAATATATTATTATTATTATTATAAATAATAATAATATCCTTTTATTATAATAATAATAATAATAATAATAATTATTATTATTATCATATTTTTATAAATAATTTATTATAATGTTTTTGTAAATTTAACAACACTGTTAGTAAAGTTTGGGGATATTTAAATAGAATTTATAAATAAATAAATAAATAAATTAATACATTAAATTTTTGAAAAATAAATAAATGAATGGATGGATAAACAAATGAATGAATCAATGAATGAGATAATACTCATTAAAGAAAATCTGCTTTGGAATGCAAAAAAAATATTATGGTTATATTAAATAATATATAAATATGATTAAGGATTTTTGTAACAGCAAAGTAATGAGGTTAAACAGGGATTTAATTAAAATGTTTAATTAAAATGTTAAAACATTTTTACTAAATATTTTACTAATGTTTTGCTAAAGCCTAACAAATAAATACATTTAAAAGTAAAAAACAATATTTAAAAAATATATAGAATGTGAAAATATTTCAGGTGAATATTTCAAGACCAAAATACATAGCAAGTAAACAAGTAAGCTATTTTTTGGTGCTTGTTAAGATGTTTGAGTTTCGCCAGAGTGGCTTTTTGGTTTCTTTTCTTGTGCATCCCAGCCACTAGCACCCCATTCAACTTCACAATTTTTAATGTTACAGTATGTATTTGAATAATGATGGTCAGTTCCTTTACTTAAAAGCTCAGATTTGCTTATCATAATTTGTGTTGTTGACAGAGTTTGAGGTTTACTGTATCATTACTATTCACACCTTGAAGTTTGCTTGATTGTTCAGCGTTCACACTTTACCATTGCACACTCTTTGTAACATTTTATTTATTAAGTATAAGAGTCTCTTTAACACGTTTAATTTATTATACAGAGATCAGATATTTTGTTTAAATGTTTTTGTTTTTGACTATTAAAACTATTTGCCTTAGTAATGCTGGTAAATTAAAATGAGGTGGCTTAAAAAATTCTAACATTCCCAAATGGATTGTTTAAAAAATATTCAATAATTATTGATACCGAATAATAGGAAACATGATATCGTGAACATTGCAATATCATCCAACCCTACGATAAGGTGTTCAGAGTGGTTCAAATGGTATTAAGCAAATACTTTTTTGACATTGAATTCAATAAATATCAAACAAACTGCATTAAAACACTAAAATTATACAAAAACCACAACACGTGCCTGTACATAAACAACAACAACATGTGCACGATCACAACAAACATTGGATTATCCATTTTAAATGTCTTAATAATGGATTATAAGAGCTTCTGCCGCTGAATGTTTGATGTCATGTTTATTTGTGAGGTCTCTGTTGTCCCCGGGGTTGTGCGCTCTGTGACTAATGCACAGGAATAGAGGCATGTCTTGAGTTTTTGATCTCTGCTGAACACATGGGAGCGATGAGAGACTCAAATGCATAAACATCACTGATGCTGAACATGATTTAAGAGAGTGGAGCTGTAGAGTTGTGTGTTTAACAGCATCACGCATAACTGCAGTGTGAGAGGGTGAGATGTTACAATAGACACACTGATGTTGTTGATAACTTTACTATTCACAAATGGGTTCTCTGTGCTTTCTAAGGCATTTGAGTGGTTGCTAGGGCGTTTCTAAAAGGTTCCTAAGGTGTTTTAGTTGCTAGGGTATAGCCAGGTGTATTTTATAGGGTCTGTGTGGTTTCTAGCGGGTTTCTAAGGCATTTGAGTTGTTGCTAGGGCATTTCTGAGTGGTTCCTAAGGTGTTTGAGTTGCTAGGGTGTATTCAGGTGGTTTTTATGGTGTCAAAGTATTTTTAGTGAGTTTCTAGGAGGTTGATAAGGTGTTTGAGTTGTTGCTATGATGTGTCTAAGGTATTTCTAATGGTTTTTGCCAAAATGTTCAGAATGATTTCTAAGATGTTTCTATGTGGCTGATAATGTGTTCAAAGTGGTCGCAAGGGTGTTTCTAGGTGGTTGGTATGATGTTCTGAATGGTTTCCAAGGTGTTGCAAAAAGTTCTAAGAGGTTTCTAGGGATTT
>CAIGQZ010000320.1:2220665-2233165 GCA_903798205.1 Danio tinwini | reverse complement strand
CTAACAGCGGGTCCCGCTCCTCGGCCTTCTTAAACCTGACAAACACACAAAACACAAGGGATCAAACTTCAAACATATAGCAGTTCTAATTCAGAATTTATATCTAGCAGTTCAGAGTTTGTGCATAAAATTGTTCGACAGAACTGTGACTTCTTACTTGCAAGATCATAAGTAATATTTTGAGATTTAATATCCGCAATTCTGAGAAGAAACAAAAGTGGCATTTCTGATGTAAACTCAGAATTGCAAGAAAAAAAAAACTAAATTGTGAAACACAAACTCTGAATTCGAACATTTTTCATTATGATTTTTTAATTCTCTGTCAGAAATGGCCTTTCATGAAGAACTGAGCTAAATAACTATTTAAAAAATTGTACTTAAGATTTAACCTAATTTAAGTAATTGCTATATTATAGACTACATTATTTAAGGCAAGGCAATTTTGTTTATATAGCACATTTCATACATTAGGGACGTTCAAAGTGCTTCACATAAACAAGAATAAAATATAAAAATAACATAAAATACAAGTATGAGTAGGGCTGCTCGATTATAGAAAAAATCATGATCATGATTATTATGGTCATAATTGTAATCATGATTATTCAAAACAATTCAGAGTTGAAGTCAGAATTATTCGCCCTCCTGTGAATTTATTTTTTATTTTTTTTATAAATATTTATAACATTTATAACAGAATGTTTTGCAGTGTTTCCTATAATATTTTTTCTTCTAGAGAAAGTTTTATTTGTTTTATTTTGGCTAGAATAAAATATTTTTTAAACTGTTTTAAGGTTAATATTATTAGCCCCCTTGAGCAATATATTTTTTGATTGTCTGCAGAAGAAGCTACTGTTATATAATGATTTGCCTAATGACCCCACCCTGCCTAATTAAGCCTTTAAATGTCACTTTAAGCTAAATGCTTGTATCTTGAAATATTTGTAGTAAAATTGTAAGTGCTGTCATCATAGCAAAGATAAAAGAAATCAGTTATTAGAAATGAGTTATTAAAACTATGTTTAAAAAATTTGTTGAAAAAAAATCTTCTTTCTGTTAAACAGAAATAGGGGAAAAATATAAAAGGTTACTAATAATTCAGGAGGGCTAACAATTCTGACTTTAGCTGTATATATAAAGTTATTTTCCTCCCTGTAAATAAGGAAAGGGAAATAAATACAATAGAATAAAAATATGAAACAAACTGTGCTTTAAGCATCTTCCCTGATAGAAAAAAACCTTTAATTATTGCTACAAAAGTCCTTCAGTCAAGAGAGATTTTGTCCTTTTGTTGTTCGATTAGTGATAATTAATATGATATTGCGCGCTGTCATTTTAAGAGCAGTACCGTTCTGATTTATGGTTTCACTTTCACATATCTTGTGATTCTCAACTCGTTTGTTTATTACATAAATCAGGGTCAATATGAATAATCAATAAACAACGCGTTTTAACACAAATTTGCATGCATTTGACCATTAAAGCGCTCACATTAAGATGACTTTAGATGTGTGCGCTCTGCTCGTCTCTGAGGCTAAGCGCATTCATACAACAGCATGCGATCTCTATCGCGCTTTTAAAAACATGAATGAATTGAATGTACATCAATGAAAGATGCGCATCTCGTGCTGCAAAAGTTACATTACAGTACATGCTTTTAGTAATCTTCACATGAAACTGAGCTTTGCAGAGCAACAAATGTGTACCACTGAGAAATAAAAACAAGAAATAAAAACAGATTAAAGGTGTATTATAACAGTACCAGGTTTTCTTTTAATACAATTCCAAAACTATTTTGATACCATTTTTGACATCGACGACAAATTTCGACAGAACAGCTGTGTAATTCCTTAAAAATATCATTTTAATGAATATTATTATATGTAGAAGTACAGTATATAAAACTAAAGCAAAGTGATATTTTTCACAATGCCTTCAAATCTTTCTTTTCAAGACATGCGAGTTTCAAATTGTTGTTATTACATTTAGATTTTGCATTTCAATTAGCATTTTTTTACACCAATAACGACCAATCGGTAAGCAACCTACCAATCACAACAGACATGACCTTGCTCTGACCAATCAGAGCAAGGTGGGAGGGGTTTAATGTGTCTGGATTCTTGAATGAACCATTCCAGACACTGTCAGAAAAGAGCCGATGCAGCAGCGTATATACAGTCAAGCCAGAAATTCCCCTGGAGTACGAATAACTTCAGACATGACTGTGTTTTTGACCTTGGATGGATCCAAACGTATTGTAGGACACCTCCATAACAATCTCGGGAACTTTTAAAACAACAAAACCTCAAGAGAGTCAAAAAAAGTTGTGTCTTACTCACTCGTAGTTTTTGACGAGTTGGTAAAGCGCGAGCAGACTGCCGTACCAGCTGCCACTGTTCTGGGACTGCAGATACAGGTTAATCTTGTCCACTACACCCGTCCACCGGCCAGGAAAATCATGCTTTATTATGGCCCGCAAACATACCGTCAGCTGAGCCCTGCCAAACAACAACAAATAGATCATGTCAGGTTCTAGCAACTGTCATTATGAAGTGAAAACATTGCCACTTGCCTTATGGACTCGGGGCAGCGAATAATGGCCTCCACCATGTTTTCCCGGATCTGTCCGCGGTCATTTTCATGGATGTTGAAGGGAAACACCACCTCTCCTAGTGTGGGCTCCCGGTCCTGCCAGTACTGACTCACCATGTTCTTCAGGTAGATGGCAGCTGGAGGAATGCGATGTCAATGGTTATTTCATCCAATCAGAATTGACGAATGTTAAAGCGAAAGATCTCAACCCTGAATGATTCAGTTGGGAGGGAGATTGTGATTGGTTCTAGGAAATGAGAGGTTCTTACCTGCCTGTCGCACAGGAAACTCCACCTGCTCCGACACTATAATCTGCAGAAGAGTTGGAGCGAAGTTGATGATCTTGTAGGACTGAAAAAAAAAAGAGACCACATTTTTAAAAACACAAAAGGATGATGGCTTCTATTTTATAAGCAAAATCAATCTGCAAAGCTCAGGGACTTCTCTTTATGTACATGTTGCTCTTCTTAGTGGTTTTCAACAGGTTTTCTCAAATACCAATGCAACATAGCACCAAAATTATTAAAATATTGTGGAAATATGATGGCTTCATGTCACCAAAAGTCAATCATTCAATTCAGATGAGCTCAAATAGCACAAAGGAAGCAAGGAATATTAATTTCTCTTTATAATAAGTGTGACTAAGAGCTTATTAGATGTCAGAAATATAATGCAATGAACTAATGCAGTTTATTTCTGTCAGAAAGAAAATATAATTGGACCATTTCTCTCACAATTCAAACTTTTTTTTCCCTCTTATGTACATTTCGTATATATGTTTTTACAATCTAATTAAAATGATCTCGACTTTTCCAGTGATGAACCCGAAAAAATTACCACTGCATAAATGTCAGCACTGAGATCAAAACTCATAAAAAAAACTAGATTTTGAGGTAACATTTTGTGATTTTTTTATGTGATTTTTTTACACAACTCTGACTAACCCAAAAACAATGTCAGGCTATAATCTTGCAAACAAGATTTAATATTAATATCCATCACAATTCTGAGAAAAAAAACCATATTGCGTAAAACTAAAAACTGTGAGGAAAAAAAACTTGTACACTCAGAATTAGGGCTGCACAATAAATCTTTTCAGCATCAATTTCATTCATTTTCCTTCGGCTTAGTCACTTATTTATTAGAGGTCGCCACAGCAGAATGAACCGCCAACTATTCCGGCACTTGTTTTACGCAGTGGATGCCCTTGCAGCCACAACCCAGTACTGGGAAACACCCATACACTCTCGCATTCACTCATACTGCCCTACTCACAATTGTATGAAAAGAAAAACCTTTCATTCTGATGTTTATATTCTCTGGCAGAAATGGGCTTTTAGGATAAAATGAGCTGAACTGAACTAAAATAATAAAACCAATTCATCTGAATAAAAATAATTGTATTCTAAAATGCAGAACATAGTATCTAAACCAGAGATGCCCAAACTAGGGCCTGCGGGGCCAAATTTGGACCACGGTAACCTTTTATTTGGCCCGCCATCCCATCTGAGAAGAGAAGGAGCATGATGAGGATGGCTTAGAGATTGTCATTTCTAATTTAATGTGACCTTTGATTTGTTTGTTGTATTGTTAAGCTACAAAAAGGCTAACCGAAATAAAAAGTAACAATTTAAATAGTCAATTAATCCGATTTAGTTTAAAATGTACATACTCTCACTCAACGGATAAAGGACTTTGGTAAGCAAATCAAGGCAAAAGCAGCTTCAGCTTGGCTAGTGTATTCAGCACTGAACTCCAATGTGTTATAAATGTGATTGTGTATGCTTTTATTGCAATTATAATTTTAAAAAAGTTGTACTGCGTTCGTTCATATTATTCAAAGTCATTTTTTCTAGATGCCGTCTAAAAATTTCCATCAAAAATTAAAACAAATTTTCAGCCTCCTTTCTTTATGTTGTGTTACTTCACTTTAAAGACCATAAAAATGACAAATCCTTTGCCGTAAAAGTGAAATTACTGAACCTACACACTGGAGCCTGATAAAAATTTTAATTTTAGAAGAACATTTCAGACGGCATTTAGAGGTTTTTGCATCTAAACTCTTCATTTATTTTTAAATATTATGAAATAAATGAGCAAATTACCCACGGCGACTTTAATGTAAAATAGTTTGGTATATTTATCTTCGGCCCACGGCTATCAATGACACTTGGTTTGTGGCCCTTCATGTGAAAAAGTTTGGGCGCCCCTGATGTAAACAATAAGCACATCAACTCTCCCCAACACACAAGCTCTTCTAAAACAGAGCTGACTGCAATAATGGCTCTGCAGAGTATGAATTGCACAGAATTGCATCAGTGGAAGCTGCAGAAATAATGATTTACATGCAGCAGAATCAGGACACAATGAACAATCATGTCACATTATAACATCACATCCTCAGCATGATTCACGGGGAAATTGTAAATTAAAAGTGAGACAGGCAAAATAAGGACAGAATCTAAATTAAGTCAGTAATTTTAATAATGTAAAGCGAAGATATTCATAATTTAGTCCATAAGGATCAATGGTCGGCATCAGATTCTGCTGTTGAACAATGATGCCTTTGATTAGTGTGCACCCTAAACAGTCAACAAAGCATAAATAGGGACGAATGCAGACTATTATTCAGCTTTATGAATTAAAAATCAGATCACAAACACTGAAGGCATCTTTTAGCGCTTCTGTTTCTCAACGAAACAACAAACTTCTCCAGACGGAAAACTGACCTGGTTGAGTTCATTCTCAGCCGCGAGCCTGAGGTTGGGGTCTATGGTGCCCTTTAGAGCCTGTATGATTCGATTGGGATCCATGAGGACCGAAGAGGTGGATGAATTTTAATAAACTTTGGACTTTCGGACAGACGCACGGACGATCTGATGCCTCAGATCTCACAGGGAGCCCTGCCCCAGTCTGCCGCCAAGCGACTGTCAGCGTCGCAAAAGAACAAAGCCGAAGCGGAGCGTTTGCAGCAAACTCGCGTGACGAAAAAATTAAAGGGAACTCATTCATACTTTTTTTTACATATTAGTATTTTTTATATACCCCTGTGTTTCTTCTTCTTCTTCTTCTTCTTCTTCTTCTTCTTCTTCTGCAGTTCTTTTCTTAATTGTTAAAGTTAATTGTTCTGCCTAATTACTGTTGTACAGTATGTATAAATTGACACTGCTCATGGGCTTAATAATAATAATAATAATGATAATAATAATAAATGTTTTTTTTACATATTATATATCTATCCTCCTATATCTATCAATATGACCTATTGATATCTCTTTAATTTTTGTTTAATTTAAGTTTTTTTTCCTATTGTTGATCTTTTTTTCATTTTTTATTGGCACCATTGTCAATAATCTAATGGTTATTATTGTAAATGACATGTACCAATGTATCTTTCTGTTATACAATAAATGTTCAATAAAAAAAAAACTTTACATATTCATCACTCAGAGGGGAAAATTTCTCTGGAATTATATAATAAAATTTATTGGAAAAAAGCTTGGCTCTTACCTTACAAATTCTGTGTTCCCAACAAAGTTAAAGAACTACATTTAAAAGGGTTACACAATATCTAGCCCACAAACGAGATTGTATCTAAATTTGGTAATCCCAATTCAAATCGTGTCTTCTGTAACTCAAGTATCGAATCGATGATTGATCGTCTTTTTGGTAAATGCCTATGTTAAAATGTTTTGATCTGATTTATCCATCTTTTTTTTTTTTACATCAAAATGTAAATTTAACATTGATTTTTCCATGTGTCATATAATTTGTTACTTTTCTCATGACAAACATAACAGAATTTATAGGCAATTTATTTATTTATTGGGTAAATATTATATTCACAAATGTAAATTCATCATTACCTAAGTTGCACAATTTTCTTTGTCACTTAAATTGTTTAATTACTACTGTACAAAATGTTTACAGCAAAAAAAGTGTTAAAACTGTAATATTTTATAAGAACTTTGTAAATATTATTTAATTTGGTAATTTGCCTCAGTACCATTTTTTATTATCTTATTATCTTATAATTTCCCTTGTTTATTATTGTACTTGATGTCATCCATTGTTATGGTTAATATCATTGTATTGCTAAAACAAAAAGTTTTTTTTTTTTTTTTTTTACATATTTATATCCAGTGAACACTCTGTTAGTGAAATACAAAAAAGATATTGATACTAATTGTTCCTTTTGCAAGCAACACCCAGAGTCCCTAGTTCACCTATTTTGGCAATGCAGTTATTCTTATTTGCTCTGGAAAAATGTTTCCCTTTTTGTAATTGAGAATGTTGATAGACTTTTGCTTACTATGGGAAAATGTTTTGTGTGGGCGTGTTAATTACAAAACAAAACCTTTACATAAAAACAAAATATATTTCCTTAATCTTATCTTAATAACAACATTTTATATACATAAATGTAAATTTATAAACCAATAAAGTTTTTTTTTATATCTGGCTTAGTGAAATGCAGTATTACTTTGAAACTATGTCTAACTCTTTTACAAAAAAGGCTTTAAAAACATCTGAAATATGTAAATTATATTGTCTTTTTCTTTCATGTGTGATGTATACACCCCATTCTGTTTGTTGTTGTCATTTTCTTTATAATGTACTGTGATTGTAGCTATATTCTCACTTTCGCTTATAACATATTAATATGAAGAACTGTAATTTAATGCTTTCCTGTAATGCTCTTAAATAATTCATTTATTTTCATGCACTTCTATACTATTGTAATTTACTTACCTCTTTTCCTCTCTGTAAGAACGCAGTTAATGTAACTTGTATTTTCCTTCTTGATCTCCTGTCTGAATGCTTGTATATTTTCATACATGAATAAACAAAACAATAATAAAAAAAGTATATTATTGTGATATGACACAAGTAAGATTAATACAAAATTATTGTATGACCTCATTCATACATGATACATGATTGTGGTCAAAAGCAAAAGGGGTTTTAAATAGCAAAAGAAAAAAAGAGAAAATTCCAGCAAGTTTATATCATTTGGCATTTAAAAATAGGGATTTTATAGTTTGGTATTATTTTATTTATTTTAGTAAGAATACGTTTGTTGTTTTATTTTTACATGAATATGTTCACATATTCACATGACGTTAAATGCATCAAAAATGGGAAATATTTGCTGTACATATAAAATTTATTAAAATGTAAAAGTTTCTAAAAAAACATATATATACACACAAGTTTATGAGAATTAAGAATGTATTATTAATGTATAAACTACTAAGAAAATGTGATATTAAATGGGCTAGCTAGCTGATTTGTGGAAATTATTAATCAAAATGGCTTAAATAATATTACATTATCATCAGAGTAACACACATTTATTAAAAAAAAATACTAAATTCTTATATGTACTAATTAAAAAATATAAATAAATAAATGGTTATTCTAAACTGTATTAACAATTATTTATTAACAATTCTTTGAAAGAAAATGGCAAAGTAAAAATAACAAAAAAAAAATCACAATTATTTATTATTTTGGTGAAGCATTATAAATTCTTGATGTTTTTGGTATATAAACTATTCTTTCAGTTGATAAAATTTCAATGAATTAGTCTTCAGTAAATCATGGTTATAATATTGCT
The DNA here is from genome assembly GCA_903798205.1 of Danio tinwini. Lineage (NCBI taxonomy): Eukaryota > Metazoa > Chordata > Actinopteri > Cypriniformes > Danionidae > Danio > Danio tinwini. The sequence continues at coordinate 2,224,953 of CAIGQZ010000320.1, read as the reverse complement.
GCTTCGAGAAAATAAAACAAAATTTCAAACATTCAAGTAGCATAATAACAACTAGAATCCGCGTTTTAAAAAACGCAAGTGTCTCCTTCGTCGCGCCGTAGTGTTGTTGTTAAAAAGTGTCATGGTGGCGTTCACCACTAAGAATGTGCATTTTATCAACAGAAAACGTTTTGAATCGGCTGGTGTGATTTGTTTTGGGGCTTTTGGACTTGTCGGACAGTACACACCGCGCACAGCATACAGTTTAATAACTGTCGTGTAATAATGTCGCGTGAATGATCAGCATTCGTGAGTTTTCCCCGTTATCATGTGTGACCCGCAGCGCGATGAGGAACTGCGGCCGGTCCCGAAAGAGAGAGCCGTGCTGGAGAGTTTCTTCACTCAGCTCGGGATGTTCTGGTTTGACAGGGCAAAGGATTATGTGGAGAAGGAGAAGGACGCCAGTAAGAGCGCAGGGGCCATGTGGGGGTCTCTGCTCGCCGCTCTTGCGCACCTGGCGGCCGCAGAGAAAGCCTACCATAACATGACTTTCCTCGGCCAGAAACTAGGTATCAGAGAAGCGTTTACCGTACTGTTCTGTTCTGTTCTATAAAGAAGAAAATGGGTACATGGTTATAATATAAAAAGCCGAAATTATGAAATCAAAGTTATGTGAAAGCCTACCATAACATGACTTTCCTTAGGCAGAAACTACACTCTCAGAAATTAAGGTGAGCTGTCACTGGGGTTGTAACGTTTCAAATGGTACAAATTTGTACCTAAAAGGTCAATATTAATACCTTAAGGGTACATTTTGGTACCTAAAAAGTACAAAAGTGTTCCTCTTAAAATTTGTAGGTACTAATATATACTTTTGAGGTACCAATATGGACCCTTCAAGTACAAATGTGTACCTTTTGAAAAGGTACCACCTCAGTGACAGCTCTCGTACATTTATTTCTAAGAGTGTAGGTATCAGAGATGCGTTTATTGTACTGTTCTGTAAGGAAAAATGGTAATATGATTATGAAAAGCCCAAATTATAAAATAAAAGTTATGAAAGTATAAATACAAGGTATGACATACAGAGTCATTAAAATTATATTGAAAAAATGTGGAAATTAAATATTGGGGTAAAGTTGGTTTATACAATATAGATTCATCAAAATGAAATATTAAAACAGTTGACATTAAAAGTGTCACAGTTATGACAGGTCTAATAATGAGAAACTAATTATCATAAAGGTTGTAACTAAATTATGTTTACTACAAAAAAAAAATGGTACATAATATGTAAAGCCGAAATGATGAGATATAAGAAAGCCTACCACAACATGACTTTCCTCAGGCAGAAACTAGGTATCAGAGAAGCGTTTACTGTACCGTTCTGTAAGAAAAAATGGGTATAATTAAATAATGGGTATAAATAATATATGGAGAACCAAAATTCTGTAATACAAGTTATGACAAAATAAATAAAAATTATAGTTATGAGATACCGAGTCATAATAATTAGATTTTTAAAATGTGGAAATTAAATATAGGCGTAAAGTTGGTTTATATCAGATACAGATTAATCAAGTTAGATTAAATCAAAATGAAATATTAAAACGGTTGATTTTAACGATTATGACAGTCCTAATTATGAGATGAAAAAAAACTAACAAATCATCATAAAGAGTGTTTATGGAAAAATGGTAATATGATTACTGTATAACATGTGATGTCAAATGATGAAATAAAAGTTATGTGAAAGCCTACCATAACATGACTTGAAACTAGGTATCAGAGAAGCGTTTACTGTACCGTTCTGTAAGGGAAAAAATGGTAATATGATTATAATATGAAAAGCCAAAAATTTTAAATAAGAGTTATTTAAAAAGTAAATAAGTTGTGAGACGGAGTAAGAATAATTTGATTTAAAAAATGTGTAAATTAAATAAACCGGTAAAAAAGACACATAAAAATTGGCATGAACTGTAGATATTATTACAGTTAAACAGACATACTAAGAAATAATTTTGAAATAAATTGCATCACATTATATTAAATCCAAATGCCTTAAGTTATGACAAAGTCCAAATTTTGAGGCCACTTATAAGATGTGCTCAAATAAAAAAATAATAATGAAATGAAAACAAAACAGATAAAAATTTAAATAAATTTTAATAAGAATATATTTTGACTGTGAAAATTATTATAGTAAAATAATGATGATGTACGATTTTAGATATTAAAAATAAATACTATAACTAATTCACATTAAAAGAAAAAAATTATGACAGTCCTAACTATAAGATTTAAAAAGCTAATTATGATAAAAGTTGCAACAATTCTTACTTTTCATAATTTTAACTGTTTATATTATAAAGGAATAATTTGTCTATGATTTATTTCATATTTTTGATACTATTATGCATAATTATATCACAGTTTGTCATAATTATAACTTATAATTACATTTCCTTATTTTTTCAAAGCTGACTTGATATCTAATTTCCACGTTCTATCATTATTGTCAAATTACTTTTTTACAATACATTATGATATTACACCATAACAATGATTTGTTAATTCTTATAATTGCTATAATTTTGTTATAGACATATTTTTCTTCAAAATCTGACCAAATATAACACAGAATTAAATTCTGAGTATGACTTCTCATGATTGGAACTAATTTGAAATAAATAATTATAATTAACCAATGCATTTTGAAGACTATGTATGCATTACAAAAGCTTAACCTTACCTTTTTAATTATGTCAGTGCCTTAGTAAAATATCACAATGATATACCATGTATAATACCATACTTTTACCACATTTTTTTGTGGAATAAACTATATTACTGTCATACTTATTCCATGCTAATGTGGCTTTGAATATGCTACAAACGAGTAACAAAACCAGCTACAAAAAAAGCGAGACTAAAATAATATGACATTAGTATAATTTAAATACTGCAGATGGCGCCATGTGGCCATACATAATGCATCCCCATCTGTAAGTTTAGTGATTGGCTTTAAATCAGAGGCAAAACACTGAACTGTATTTCTGATCGTCACTAATGTCTGTGTGGCATGCAGGTGGTCAGTCGTTCTTCAGTCGTAAAGACTCCATCAGGACCATCTACACATCTCTGCACAATGAGCTTAAGAAGGTAGTGTCCATGGGCCGCCACGCACCCGGAGGATCCACTCCCAACCTGGAGGAGCTGCTGCCGCACCTGTCCGAGCAGCTGTGCCACTTCACACAGGCCCGCATGGAGATCGCAGACTTCTACGAGAAGATGCACACTCTGGGCAGCCAGAAGACAGTCAACTCAGAGGAGCTGGTGGGCGCGCTGGACAGCATCCTGCAGAAATACAGCTCCAGGTGAGAATCCGCCTATTGACCTGCTGCAAGAAAGAAGTATTAATCAAGTGGATTAAGAAACTATGAGATTATGAAGATCATATGATGTGTTTTGGGAGTGTCTCAGTTGTTGTTCTGTATTAATTATACCACCAGAGGGAGCTTTGGCTTACCTTGTTTGAATTTATTGTCTATTTTATACATGTACACACTTATTAATATAATTTTATATGCACAATTAGTTAGTCATAAGGTAATATATCTATCAACAAGAGATTTTTCAGGACTGTTTCAGAATTATTTAAAGTAAATTAATACAGTATGACAGCACAGGTATAGTATAACCATTAAATAAGATGTGTATATATATATATACAGTTGAAGTCAGAATTATTAGCTCCCCTGTTTATTTTTTCCCACAATTTCTGTTTAACGGACAGATTTTTTTTCCAACACATTTTTAAACATAATAGTTTTAATAACTCATTTCTAATAACTGATTTATTTTATATTTGCCATGATGACTAGTAGTAAGTAGTATCATTCAAAGATGAATAGTAAATAATATTTTACTAGATATTTTTCAAGACACTTCTATACAGCTTAAAAGTGACATTTAAAGGCTTAATTAGGTTAACGTGGCAGGTTAGGGGAATCAGGCAAGTTATTGTATAACGATGGTTTGTTCTGTAGACACTCGCAAAAAATATAGCTTAAAGGGTCTAATAATTTTGACCTTAAAATGTTTTTTAAAAAAAATTTAAAACTGCTTTTGTTCTAGCCGAAATAAAACAAGAAAGACTTTCTCCAGAAGAAAAAATATTCTCAGACATACTGTGAAAATTTCCTTGCTCTGTTAAACATAGTTTGGAAAAAAAATAAATAAATAAAAAAAAAATAATCAAAGGGGGGCTAATAATTCTGACTTCAATTGTGTGTGTGTGTGTGTGTGT
>CAIGQZ010000320.1:2205980-2218480 GCA_903798205.1 Danio tinwini | reverse complement strand
GGCCAAACATTTAAGTCCCACCCCAATCTCTCACCATTGGTTGCCCTGGTCACATGTCTTCAACTGCAACAGAAAGCATTGTTCCGTCAGCCTTTTTTTTTCCTGAAGAAGCTGACTTTTCTTTCTCTCTTTGTCATTTCCTCATGCTCTCTCTCTCTTTTTTTTTGCGGCTGCCAGCTAAGACGTGTAATTAATGATCAGTCAGGGGTGAAGAATTTTTCACGCTGCTGCTGAACGCAGGAGATGTAATGAGCTCTACGCCGCCCTGCAGTATTCATGACTTTCCCCAGTGCTAATGAGCAAAGAGAACAGGCTGGCGCAGCAAACAGGACACACAGATTGCAGAGATGCTGACAGTCCTCCACCATCTTACATTGTTTCCTTCATCTAGAAATTCCATTTCATGTAGAGCTGAACTGCCATTTTTCTGTGTTATATATAATGCCATATGAAATACAGGATATTTTTCAGCATGACTTCAGTAGTTGAACTATATAGTCAAATAATTTGATTATAACTATGGTTAAATAGTTGAATAATGACTAATAATTTCAGAAACGCATCTGTATTTCAAATGTAAATGATTAATTTGACATTATTTATGTCTTATTTGTGTGTGTATGTGTGTGTGTGTGTGTGTGAAATGTCTCTGTAGCATTGAGTGATTTGGATAAATGCTTGATTATTTTTTGGGTTTTGGACTTATTTAAGTCTCGTTCTTTAACTATAAAGCAAACAGTTCCCCCCCATTTTATTAAATAATAATAACATTGCCTCAGGCTGGGCGATATGGCAAAAATCTTGATAATTATTTTCCATATTGATAGATATCGATATATATTTCGATATAAGTTGTTAATGCTTCCAAATTAAAGGGTCCATTAAATGGCTTAACATTTTCGGCAGATACATTTTCAGTGGCCGAAAATTCAGTCCATCTCTAATAGACACACTTTTCAATTCCCATTGTTACACATTTCTGCTGTGTGATTGGCTCTTAGATCATTATACAGTAGAGTAAAAAAGTGCAGTGCTTATCATTATCAACATAAATTTGATTGCGATTCGATATAATACCATTTATCGACCCAGCCCTAACATTGCCTCAGATTTGACCCATTCATTACTATATAAAAATTAAAATGTACATGATTAAAACAGATGAGAAATGTTACAATACAACAACTGTAATGTGACTATGATCATTTGTATTATTTAAATGATTAAAGTATTATTTAAATAAAATATAGAACATTTTGTATCATAAAAATATCTAACATTCATTTTTATGATCTTAAAACTATTTAAAATGTCATATTTGTGTCACACTAACAACATTACTGTAGTTCCTATTGTGCTGCTTAGACTCCTTGAAATCAGAACTAATTTAGTTCCTATAATTAAAGTCATTCCAATGTACTTCTGCCAATATTTCTAGAACCTATTAGAACCTCCTTCAGTGCAATTTAGCACATAGAAAACTAATGTTAACGGTCACACTTTACAATAAGGTAATTTATTAGGTAATAAATACTGTAATAAATGTATTGTTCATTGTTTGTGTTAGTAAACGCAGTAATTAACATTACCTAATACAACCTTATTGTTAATGTGGTGCTGTAACACTTTACAACACTTCAGAAACTGCATTTGAATATTACTAGGATTGAATTCAACTGTATTGAAGTTCTTTGAACATGACTTCAAAACAGTTGCTGAAAACGGTCTACAGTTTTGAAAATGACACATCCAGAAACTCATTGTTATGACATTTTTAATGTTAATATTAAGGGTAAACGAAATGTTAAATACAGGAAGGCCTTACATGGTGCTACAGTAAATTTGCTGGGGGTGTGAATTACAAAGATGCTCAATTTTTCAATGATTAGTGATTTAAAAAGTTCTTGAATTTGGTGTCTATGACAGAGTGGGAAACCTGAATTATCTTTGGTCACAGCCACAGACTGTATTTAACACACAGAAAACTAATGTTAGCAGCATTACACTGCAAAAAATGCTTTTCTTACTTAGATGTTTTGTCTTGTTTCTAGTCCAAATATCTAAAAATTCTTAAATCAAGAAGCATTTTCTAGACAAGCAAAACATATTGTCTTGTTTTCAGAAATAATATGCCAAAATTAAGTGAGTTTTTCCTTAAAACAAGCAAAATAATCTGCCAATGGGGTAAGCAAAATAATCTTGTTTTTCCTTTCGACAAAAGATTCTTGCTTACCCCATTGGCAGATTATTTTGCTTGTTTTAAGGAAAAACTCACTTAATTTTGGCATATTATTTCTGAAAACAAGACAATATGTTTTGGTTGTCTAGAAAATGCTTCTTGATTTAGAAATTTTTAGATATTTGGAATAGAAACAAGACAAAAAAAATCTAAGAAAAGCATTTTTTTGCAGTGTACCGGTCAAATTTGGGTGCATCTCCCTAGCTGTTATCATTTCTTTTATTGTAGTTATTACGTCTAGCAATAGAGTGAATGCAACAGAAAAATGGCCCAAGGGCAAAGTTTTGTGCTTGGGCACTGTACAGTAGTCAACATTTGAAGTGCTTCAAAACCTATTGTCAGAGTTGTCCTAAACTATTGAACACATCCATATTTGTCTTTTTTGATGCACTACAAATGCTAACAGATATACCACCTAAGCAAAGAACAAACTAAAAAACTTCTTCACTAATCCAAACATTTTGCTCCTTTTAGATTCCACCATCCAATCCTGAGCCGCCTAGAGAGCAGCTTCCAGGTGGAGGTGGACGTGTTGACGCAGCTGCTGCGATGCCAAGCGCAGATCTCCGAGTGGCATTTCCTCCCATCCCTGCTAAATCTACATGGTGCCCATTCCAAGCTTCAGGCCTGGGGTCAAGTGTTTGAACGGCAGCGGGAAACCAGGAAACACCTCTTTGGAGGCCAATCCCAGAAGGCTGTGCAGCCGCCACACTTGTTCCTTTGGCTGCAGCGGCTCCAAGCGACGCTCCTAGGGAAGTTTAGCTTCTACTTCCATGAGGCGCTCAGCCGGCAAACGTCCCAGTCCGAAATGAAAACTCTGACGGCTCGAACCTCCCTCGATTACTTCGGAAAGATCTCAGCCTTCATTCGCAAGTACGACGCTTCTAATGTCTCATTAGTTTTCGATAACCGTGGCTCTGAGAGCTTCCAGGGACACGGATACCACCATCCGCAATCGTACCGCGAAGCTCCCAAAGGTGTAGACCAGTTTCCGGCTGTCGTGTCACTTCCTGGAGGAGAACGACCGGTTACGCATTGGCCCAATGTTATCATGATCATGAGCGATCGCTCCACGGAGCTCAACACGCTAGATAAAGTGGTTCACTTTTATGACGATAAAGTCCAGAGCACGTATTTCTTGGCTCGTCCCGAGCCGCACTTCACCATCGTGGTGATTTTCGACGGGAGGAAGTCCGAGAGAGACTCGCACATCGTGGCTTTCCTGCAGGAGCTGATAGGATTCTTGAGGAACTCCAAACCCTTCACTACACTCAAACCAGGATCCAAAGGCTGAGCTTCTTCACATTAACAATATCCGACGAAATACAGTTTGTTTTAGCATGACATTGGCCTTCATATTGGTTACCGTTGTTCTTTTTATTCACGGTTTATTTCCGAATGACTACTGAAGAGGTCCAAAAGCTTTCAGACCAAAGATCACAGCTGTGAATTTCTCTTTTTTTAATTGCACACAAATTGGTTCTTTCAGCTTGTGTACGTTCTTAGCAATTTGACTTGCCTTCGTTGATTATGAAAGGGACCCATTGCAAATAATTAGAATTTTCCCTTTTATTGCTCGTTTTCCTACTTATTTTAATAACTGAGGTCTTGGTTTTAACATTTTGGCTTTGGCGTCGTGTATATGTTCACTTCTGAAATAAAGTTTGGAGTCGAGTAAGGTTTAGTAAAATGCATCGACTTCATTTCACATATTGCATTCAGGCTCGTTCTCATTCAAAGTGTGGGGTCAGTACAAAAGTTTCATGTGAAACATTTATGAAACATTATAACAATTCAAAATAACTATTTTAAAGGGGAATTTATTCATTTATATTTTTAGTCTGCAGAGACCCTTTGATTGACATTCTCCATTTGTACATGTCATCAGAGGGGAAAGCTCCACCCATTAGTGACGATTTCTTCCTCATTAGCATAGTACGTTATCTTGTTTTTTAAAACTGCCACTATGCTGACACAGAGGCATTTGTAGCTCCACCCTCTTTTGAAAAGAGCACGATCTCATTTGAATTTAAAGCGACAGTCACCAAAACGGCACAGTTAGGATCAAAGCCTAAAAGGAGCAGTTTCAAAACGTTTGAATACATTATTTGCTGGGTATTTTGAGCTGAAATTCCACGTATCTTGCAAAAGGGGTTTGATTGTAATTTTATCTTGTGATTTGAGATTCAAAGCTGAATTTTTACCATCATTACTCCAGACTTCGATGCCATTTGATTCTTCAGAAATCGTTTTAATATGCTGATTTGATGCTCATTATAACATTATAGGCAAAAAAACAGACTTTAAAAGATGTAGATTATCCTCCAATCGTTGATTATAACATGTTAAAAAAAATCCCTGACCTTCATAGTAATTTAATGCATGATTTCAATGCTTTCTCAAACATGAATATTGTACAAGGATTTTGTTGTAATAATTATTTTTTGTCATGGCTCACCGCAGCTCAATAAAAGGGTAAGGTCACAGCTGTACATATCAGAGCGGATGTCTGTACTGAAGGACAGCAGAGGGATGTTCCGTCTTGCATTTGAAAAATGGATGAAGATTAATAGAAATCAAAACATAAAAAATTCATAGCTTTATACTCAAAACACAAGAGCCTATCTGTGCCTCTAAAACCACAGTGGGGTCAAAGTCTGACAACAGAAAGTCTGGAGAATTGTTTCAGATTCAGCAATAAGACACTATTCATACAAGTACGATCAAACGACTTTATGCTCAATAACACGAAGTCAATACAATAAAAGCAAATGTGCACAAACCAAAACACTACATTATTATTGACAGTTTCATTTCAATTCAACATTTGGTAGAAGAAATTGTATTATATCATAATAATGCAATTGACCAATTTTACCTGGACTTTTGGGCCCTTCTGTACATGTAAACTCTGTTATTTTACCTCTATTTTAGTGTCGGCCATAATGAGGTGCATGATGGAAGATGCTTAAAGCTGGCAACTGTAACCTCCACTGCGCACTTCTGTGTGAGCCAAAAAGCATCCCCTGAATCTTCCTACATACAGCATGCCTAAAATCAGAACATTAAGGAATTATTTAACTGTTAAAATGATTTGGTTTCTATAGAACATCATATTAGTATAACATTTCGGGAAAAATGATGATGATTGTGTGTCTAATATTTTTTTTATTACTATTTACTAAGTGCTGTAAATTCAGAAAATTTTTTTAATACTACACGTTTCCTCCACGAGTGAGGGAAGGATGGAACATGAGATTGACAGCAGAAGGAGCGGAGCCAAAAGGCAAAGCTTTGGATTTACTGGTCAATCTACATTCCTACTCTCACCTATGGTCATGAGCTTTGGGTCATGACTGAAAGGACAAGTTCTTGGATACGAGCGGCCGGAATGATTTTCCTTCGCAGGGTGGCAGGGCACACCCTTATAGATAGGGTGAGGAGGAGCTCTGTCACCCGAGAGGAGCTGAGTGTAAAGCCGTGGCTCCTCCACGTTGAGAGAAGTCAGCTGAGGTGGCTCGGGCATCTGTTTCGGCCTACCTAGGGAGGTGTTTTAGGCATATCCCACCAGGAGGAGGTCTCGGGGAAGACCCAGGACACACTGGTGGGACTATAGGTGCATCCCAAATCGTGCAAGTAGTGCGTTTACACTGAAAACTCTAAAAATAATAAGTGCACTTTAATTACCCAGATGATGCACTTATTCAGCCAGTAAAAGGAAGTTTGTATTGATTGACACTTCACGCACTCAATGCTTGCACGTAGCGGAAGGGGCAGATCTATCGGGCACTGACGTTGGATTACTTTATTTATCCTCCAATAGGTCCCCCCCAAAGAATCTTGAGGAAGTGTCCGGGGTGAGAGAAGTATGGGGTTTCCTCCTGAGACTGCTGCCCCCGCAACCCAGCCCCGGAAAAGCAAAAAAAAAATGAATGAATGAATACTACGTGTTGTAAATTCAGAAATTGTTGTTTCTAGTGACACCTGTGGCCGTTAAATGAACTGCAGCCAGCAAACTATTGCTCATGCTGAGTGTTGCTAATTTAGCAAATGTATTAGCTAGATTTATAGACTACTTTCAATTTTAAATGATTGGCAACACTAGCTGGGTTTCCATCACCCCGTGTTGATGTACATTTTGAAATATCACATGAGAAAAGAGTAATGAAAATGACTAATTTCAAATAAAATCCCTTAATTACCAAAAAGAAAATTTACACTTGCATTAAGGTGATTTTGAGCTTGCAAGAAGAAAAAAAGATTGATGTGAACATTGGGAGATGGAAATGCATTTGCTGAATAAACTCTTGACTTACTGAATATTAAAGGGTCATGAAACCCCCTTGTCTCAGCAGGGTGTGAATACTATCTGGATGCAGCCTTTATGATGCAAGCTGAGTTTGCATTACTCAGCGATGCAATGTCAGACACAATGCACTCAATGGAGTGAGTGACCTCACTGTGAAGGGTAGGGTTAGAGGTGGGGTTAGGTGAGCGCATTAAAAAGCATTGGATGCAGCTCAGATTGCACTGCACCAGGTCTGCATGCAGACCCCTCTCGTTTTCACACCTCTAGCTTGAAAAAAGTAAGAAAAGTGGGCGTGTCTAGCTTTGTTTAGGTGGGAGTGTCCAGCGGCGAAAGAGGAAGGCGTTTGCATGAAAAGGGGACTGTCATTACGTGCATATTAAAAAGCAAATTTGCAGACCCGCAACGCACAGATGCAAACGCAGAGATGGACAGCGATTCAGAGAGCAGTGTTTACAGAGGATCTGAGAGCTCTGTGGAGGTGGAGGATTTCTCTCCACCAGATTCCCCGCAGTCAGGGCCGGAGCTTCCATAGAGGCGACCTAGGCGGCCGCCTAGAGCTGCATAATAATGAGGGCGGCAAACGCGCCCCGCCGCCCAACCCAACGTACTGACTTTCATCCACAACATCAACAGAACACTTGCATAATGGGGGTCTGGCATAATAGTGAGGGCGGCAAACGCTTCCCGCCGGCCAACCCAACGTACTGACTCATCCGCAACATCAACCCCCCGTCCTCACTTTATGAACTGGTCAGGTTTGTTTTCACTTTCGGGTTGAGGGCGGCGTGCTAGTCCATTGCCTAGAGCGGCAGTTCGGCTTGCTCCTGCCCTGCCCGCAGTCACATCTGGTTGTAGACTGTACAGGTCCACAGCCTTATCAGTTTGAACCTTTAAACACAAACACGCCAGTGAATGCAGGAGAAAGTGAAGATGCTCCTGACGAGGCAAATATTGAAGTCCAGCAATGGTAGTTATTATCTCCAACTGTATTTGTTGAAATAAACAAATAACTAACAAATACACAATTTTGCATGCCACAAATACTGCACTGCACCGGAAAAGTGAACTGTTGTCATCTTGACAGGTGTTCTCTGCTCCAGACTCCGTCCAGAGGAAAACGCTTAATTTAGCAAGTAGTTCCTCCTGAAGCTATTGCATATACAGCATTATGTTGTAGCCTATACCAAGTAGTACGCTTTTCATTTCGTTCAATAGGTGATGCACAGACATGGCCAGTTTACCAGCGTATGTTGCATAACAAATCACCCAGGATTTGAGCCTGTCGCTCTTAACCCATACATCCTGCAGGCAGTTTATGCCACATATCGACAGTTGTTTGGGGAGATGGCAAACACAGCTCTCAACAGGTTGGTAAAATGTAAAACTTATACATTACTGTGCTCTGTCGTTTCATAATCATTAGAATGAAGTTTTATTACCTAATGGTAATGTTTTTATTTATTCATTCTGGGAATTCATTATCTCTATTTTTGTTATCAAACCTTTTTAAACTGCATATGATTTAAAACTGAACGAATTACAGAAGCAATAATATCTAACCACACCTTTGTTTTATTCAGTTGTTACAGACACCTGGCATGCAGAAATTTTGTCCTGTGGTGCTGGGGATATCTGGGAAGACAGATCAGAGTGGTGATACCCTCGTGCAGTTGGCAGAATAAGACAGGAATTCCCAGAAGAGAACGAAAACTACACTGGTTTTTCACCCCCTCCACTTTAGTATAAAACAACTGTACTATGTGACTCCATATGCTTGCCTTGTTTACTGTTAGTTGCCAGGTTACCAATACCATAGTCAGCCACTCTAAAAACTTGATGCAAAAGCACATAATTTAAATTTTTTTGACCTTTGAAAAGATTTGCTTACCGTTTAGACGGAAACTCAGCTAAAAACATGCTTGTGCTAACACACATACCCAACGAGACTTCAATGACACGATACAGTCGTTCTTTGCTTAGAAGTAAAAATAAATTGGAAATACCTTTGCAGCAATACAGTACAGTCCAGACGTTGTCCACGCTGCTGAGACGGATGTTTAGATGAACATGTAAATATGTGCTGCCCTCTTTCCTCTCAAAAACAAAATAAACACAGTTACAAGGAGAAAACAGCAGTCATGATAGTATAGGCACATGGATATGGCATCAGGTTGACAGATGAGGTCAGGCAAATGAGTTTCGTTGGACTTTCCCCTAGTCCCCCAGGTTCAAAAATCGGTCAGTCCCACATTACTGCTAGATGGAGGAAGCAGAGCAGCCCAAAAGAAAGAGTTGTAACATTTTGCTGATAACAAGTTCTTGGAATTTAACTTCTCGGTTATCAGTCACACGAAGCCAAAGCTGTTATGGAGCAAGGTTAAGCACATATGGTTACCTGAGGATAAACACATCAGCATAAGTTCATGTAATTAGTTAAAAACTAATTAGGCAAGAATTAGGCTATTAATGCATAGGACAAGGTATCATCACAATTCCTTCAGTTTATTATATTTATAAATAGATAACTATATTTGACATTATGATACTACATTGATAACCATTTCTACATAACAGCTTTACTACGAAATACCATGGTCAAACTGTGGTTGGTATAGCAAAAGCATGTGGTTACTTACAAGTAACTACAATAACCATGCGTTTTGTTTATGTGTAGTAAAACGAAAAGGTCAACAACTGTTTTTCGAGACATATCAACTTTCCTTTATTTCAAAGACATTCAGTTTCGACACATTTTAAAATGCACTGGAACATGATTTAATGCTACATGCCAATACAGTCCTATACATGAAAGTGCGACATCACAATGGATTAAATGTACATATTTATTATTCGTTTGGGTTATTAAATATCTGGAAAGAGCTCTAGGGTTATTATTATTATCATCCTTATTAATATTATTTAATTTGGGGAACGACTCTTCAGAGAGCGACGGGAGCACACACCCTTGGCAGACCAGGCTCCTGCATTCAACATGCATCCTGAAAGGCACTTTCATGTGAACACAGTATGTGTGTGTGTGTGTGTTAGTGTGTATGTAGAGTAGGGTTGTGATTACCTATAGATGTAAAAAGGGACAAAAAAAGGTGGGCGTCAGATACAACAAGCGGCCGTAGTCATATGAAAGAGCACCAGTAAGAAATGAAGCTTCCTATACAGTAGGTAAAAAAATACAGGTAGAAAAACAGAAGAGCAGCAGTCCCAAAACAAAACAAAAAAAAAATCATTGTTAGTGTATATATAAAAAAGTAAACCAAGGCAGTTTGGTCATAAAACAACTCACCTTCATGCATATTTACACACACACACATACACACACACACACACACACACACACACACACACACACACACACACACACTATCTTGTCTACAAGTGCAGTGCACTCTTTCTAACTCTCTCTCACTCACTCAAACACTTAAGTTGTCTTGTACAAGCATGAATTATCCATTGGCTAGTACTCTGCACTACTTTAACCGCACTTCATCATGCAACACCTCCCACATACACACACTGACACACACACACACACACACACACACGAACAAGAGAGCCATGTTTGGTTAGTGTGCTCCAAAGAGTCTGCCGTTGACAATTTCATACAAACACACATACACTGGAAGCACAGGGGACGTTACAAAAAAAATAATACCAACAAAAATAAAGAATTGAACACCATTATTGTCCATCAGTGAAGCAGCAGTGGAAATTGTACTGGAACGACCTGAGGGAGGGGCGTGGCCTTGCATGTTTTCCACATTCCTTTGTCATAATCCTCCCCATTTATGAATCTCTTGTGTTTTCACCAGGATGTTTCATTAAAGCTTAGTTCACGTTTGCTCTTAGAATGTTAGTTCCGTCAGTTCCGTCCCTCCCACGTCGTCCAATCAGGCTTCAGGGTTTGGTTTCCACAGTAAAGGGGGAGGTTTATATGGTGATCAAGGCTCAGCGTGGTGTTTTTCGAGTGACGACAGGGAAAAAACAAGTGTAACATTCATGAAATACATTCTGTGTTCTTCATTCCTCATAGGAAAGGCTAGGTGCATGGCTGGAAAAACCAAAAAAATAAAAAATAAATCATAAAAATATTACATTCCCCTCAACTTTCCAAACAAACAAGTGAAAATACCCTTTTCCCAAGAGGCACCATTAGTCCTGTAACTCCAATCAAAGAAAGCAGCAGCAACTTATAAGATTCTCTACATCCCTCGTGTGATAGTAAGTAAGGCCTAACAAATCAAAGCACATTGCACTCGATTGTATCCCAAAAAAAGACGATGGTACTTCCTGTACAGGCAGTCTCTCTGAATGTCGCGGTCTCTGAATGGGTTCCTCGTAAAAGTATCTACACACAGACACATTAAAGTCCTATTCACTTTGAGAATACACACACACACGCACGCACGCACACCACCCTGACAACACATTTATGGATATAATATCGTAGACTAAACGCTATCAGACCGCTCAACTAGCTGTCGGCCGTACAATCATGTCATTATTAAGAGATTAACACCCTGTTTTGCGTTCTTCAAGCAAGTCTTAAACCCTGTTTCCCTCTGTTGGACCCATTGGTTTTTACATAGTGCCGGATTTGTCTGGATTTTGGGGCTGCTGGGAAGGCGGAGGGTTGGCCTTGGGGAGAATAGGCGGTTTGGGGCGTAAAGCCGGCGGACGGAGGGTCACACCCATACGGGGCGAGGCGATGGGTTTGAAGGTGGCCACTAGGTCATTTGTGCGGCGGGACGAAGGGCCGGGGAGCGGGGGGAGAGGAGGGAGGGGGCTGATGGGACTTAGGGGGCTCGGGGAGTCAGATGGACTGGACAGGCTGGATGGTGTGGAGCCAGACGGGCAGGATGGGCTGCTTTTCACCTGCTCTAGGGTGTCCAGCACCAGGTCAGGAGCTGCGGTTTTGCCGTTCTGCCTTTCCAGCTCACGCAGCTCATTCAGGGCCAGACTCATGGTCTCCTCTATGTCCTGGAGAGAGAGAGAGAGAGAGAGAGCGATAGAGAGTCAACTGTATGGGTATTACTAACATTCAGAGGAATACACCCAGGGTGTGAATTACAGAGGGTTTGGGGGGGATTGACCCCCCCAATTAACACTTGATCCACCCTGAAGGACGTCAAAAAAAGCTGTATGGGGGTCAGCTCTTAAATAGTTTTCTCTAATCTGTATCTTAAATAATAATATTAATAGTTTATATAATAAAATGCATGCAGTACATTTGACCACTCCTATAAGGGTTCATACCATTGTGAACGATTAATCGTGCCAATCAGTCTCAGGAAAAAATTATTCAACAGTCTGAAGCTGGCAGATCTAGAGGACCAATAGACATTGCAAGTGTTCACATGACACTTCTCTTGTAAAATAGCTGTTTGTGTCTTCATATAGCCTAAAAGTAAAGTAAAATTAAACACCTTGTTTGAACTTTGACCTACAGCAACCTCTGAAATAACTAATCAGAGATTACTGTTGGTCAGAATACACTAAATATCCCTAAAAACACAGAAAATTCAATAAGAATTAATAATAAAATTTTAATATAATAAAAACAAACATATATTTAATTCACTGAAGCATGTATTGACTGTATTCACTGAACTATTACGTAACATTACAGAAGTTGACACCCCCTGGTCGTCAATGTATAATTCGCACCCTGATTACACTGTTGAGTGTGGATTTGGGTGAAACAAATAAACTTAAATACATAAACTTAATACATAAATCCAATTACATTCAAATCCATAAATCGATAGTACAATCACTACATAAATATTGGAATCAATAAGGTTTTATTTAGACATCCCAAATATTGTGCGATAATTAAAAAAAATCATTTTATTAAAGACACTTTTCAAAAAACAAATAAAATATAAGGACACACACACACACACACACACACACACACACACACACACACACACA
>CAIGQZ010000320.1:2163765-2178765 GCA_903798205.1 Danio tinwini | reverse complement strand
ATGCTTTTATTGACAGCTTATCGACAGCGAGGCTTGGCTTAAGTCTAATGATTGTAATTGCTCCTTTAATTAAAGTTTCTCAACTGCTAGTAAAACCCACTGATCTTATAAAAAAACATTATCATTAAATCAAGTATTAGATACATTAATGATTAAGTGTCTTTATAGAAGATTTTGGTGCTCGATAAATGACTTATTGTCAATACTAATTCTTTGATAAAGTGAAGAGTAATTATTCAAATTTATACTATGGGGTTGTTGAATGCTTGATTCTGATTGGTTGTTTCACATAGAACATGTTTTTCCATTGCTATTTGCTTTCATTTATAAACTGAGACTGCTTGGAAAGTATACACACACACACACACACACACACACACACACACACACACACACACACACACACACACACACACACACACACACACACACACACACACACACACACCATATGAATTTGTACATTAAGTTTGTTGATTGGTTAATATCCAAATTAATTTTGCTGATGTGTATGCAATTTTTTTTTTATCAAAATATATGAAGGGTTAAATATATTTTCTAAAATGGTTATTGCTTATGAAAATGGTCAACAGTTATTTACAAAAATAAATATATATTTAGATATTTAGAAAAATAGTGCAAAATATATATATAAAAAATGGCTAACACCTATATTTGCTAAAATATATTTCAAAATGTGTTGCAAAATAAATTTATGCTAAATATTTTGGGCCATTTTTTGTATATTTTGCACTACATTTCAAAATATATTGCCAATATTTTTTACTGAATGAGAATGCTTGATTCTGATTGGCCAATTCACATTGAATTCATGTTTTTTCCATTCCAATTTGCTTTTCCAATTCCAATTTGTTTTTCCTATGTAAACACATGCTTAATAGACATGCGAGATCAGTATGTCTGGGACATCGCTCAATAATGTCAGTTCTAAACCCAACAAACACATCTATGTAGTAGCAATGTCTGTACAACATTGCATTTTTTAAAAGGCAACGTCACCACTTACATTTCTATGTTGTGACAATGTTGCGAGCATGTAAGACGAGAGAAGGCTATAGCAACGTTGTCGTGTAACATCAGCAACCATCAGACGACGTTCTTACTTAATGTTTTTTTCCCTGGCACGTTATTAATAGTGCTTAGAATACAGGATAAGCAGTAATGATTTTCCAGTATTGCTTAATATTAAATATTGTTCATTCGTTTTTCCTTTTTTAATAAAATAACTGCATAAATAAACTTTTAAGTGTAAAAATGCACCGCAAATGTATATAATCAAACTTTTTTTATTATATATTTCACATTTAATACATACAGTACATATATAAGCAAACAGTATAAAATGTTTTGATTATATTAAATAATTAACTTTATATAATTAAACATCAATTGAGAATATAAAGTAAACAAACAAGAAATCAAAATGCAGACACTGGGCATCAAAGCTCAGGACTGGAGAATACAGCAGACCGGGGAGCGCAGCCGAAACCCAGACGCAGTTGTTTGCACGGAGAAAGCAGTCAGAGGAAAAAAATCCAACAGAGAATCCAGTTTTAGAGACGGACCCACAGCAGCCACAAGTCAAAATAGGCAGTGAACAAGAGAGGATAGATCAGAGCTTGACACAACAGGACTACACAAATGACCACTGATGTCATATAGCAAGAAGAAATAAAGCACAATCAGGTCTCCTCGGTCGTTGTTGAATGAGACGCCGAGCGGTCTGTTGAATTTTAAACGGATTCATTGATGACGAGTAAATGTTGTAAAGTGGTCGTCAATGCACAACCTAAAGTTACGGCCGTTTAAATGGCAACATTAGGACACCGTTGTGACAACCTTCAGCAACAACATAGATCCTCAATCCTTTTTACAATGTTGGTACAACGTTGTAGGAAGGTTGCTACATTGAGACAACATTGTGTGTTTGTTGGGAAATAGTGGACCAATCAGAAGAACTCTGAGGCAGGGGTAAGTGTTGCGCACTTCTGTTTACAGTAACAAGTTGTCATGACAACTCGTCACCTTAGAATTATAAGGTTCTATCTGCGTTCTAAATGATTTTGAGATATTGAGCTTCAAAGTTTTCGCATTCCAGATACACAACAATATGTGTGTAACAGTTCTCTTTCATACATCAACAAGACAGAGACTCTAAATATGCTCTAAATGTAAATTACCAAAGTTCTTCTACATTTGCAAATTGGAGTAAAAAAACACGGTAAATGCAGATAGAACCTTCTAATTCTGAAAAGTCATTTTCCACTTGGAATTATAAGGCTCTATTTGGCAGATCATTCATTGAAGCATTAATTATCAAGAAATACAATCACAAAAAAATATAAACAATGTTTTATAAAATGTTTTAACAATATGTTGATGCTTGACAAACTTAAATGTTTACTATATATAACATTTATTGAATGTTTTAGGATAAATATTTTTTTTCTTGTTCAAATGAAGCATATAAGGTTGTGCTAAATACTTTATCTAATGCAGATGTTAATTTTACATAATTAATATGTTACTATTTATTAAATGTTATGCTTTATATGAATTATTGAAGTATATTGATATAATTATATGCTATATTTATTCAATTTTATGCCCCATCAATTAATTTAATATTCGCCCTGCAAGGTTTAATATTAAATTAAAAGACTTTAAAAGAAAACAGACAGTGAGCAAATGAGTTTAATAAACACTGAAAAGTGTTTCACTTACTATAGATGCACAAATAAAAATATTTCACATTTAATATATACATTTTTTAATATTTGTTTCCTTTTCAACCATGTAAAATGTATTATTTCATCTCAATGTCAAAAAATGCTACTAAATCATCATATTGACACACATTTCAATTTTGTGTGCTGCGGCATTATTTAGTAGACTCTGATTTTGTGTCTCTTTCAGGTTGTTCCCATTTCAATAAAGCAGTCCAGTGAAATGACAAAGAAAGCTAATCCTGATTGGTTCTTGTGCGTGCATTAAAAATGCTGATTGGCTCAAAGAAAGAACCTTATAGAGCCAAGCTAGAGATCAACTTTGTAGATAAACCATTTTTGTTTTTAAATAAAAAGTCTTAAAATGTAAACAACTTCATAAAAAAACATCCCATAATGTAAATGAGTTGTCATTTAATAAGAATATGTGAATAACTCAATTTTGACAAAAATGTCAGATAAACCCTATAATTCTAAGGTGACGAACTGTTGTTGTTTTTTTGTTTCGGCAACATGGCGTAGGAGGCACTTTTTGATAACCATTACTAGAAAGATAACATGCCTTCTGTGTAAATGGCCACTAAGGTGTGCAATTATTTTCAGCTAAACGTACAGCTAAAGTATCACGAACTATGCTAGATGATTTCACTTACTTCACAGCCTGTCAAACTGTCAAAAAAACTAACAAACAAACAAAAAACAAGGCTAGAAAGAAATAGTCCTATATACACAATATCAGTTAGAGCACAAAAAAAACTGATAAAGGTCTTGATATACAACATCTGAACAGTGTCTTTAATTGTGGTAACCATCATATACAGTATAATTGACTTCAACTGCATTGAATAATTAGAAAATTATGTATATTTGAGGTATAACGGCCACTCCCACCTCAGGTGTGCATTATTGTCTAATAATTCAATTAAATATTCCCTACCTAAAAACTGTTGTTGCTTTAATGTTTCACAGTTTTTTTTATATCTATTTATTGCATTCCTGCTGAATAAATGACTATAGAATGATCAAATGATAAAGATAGCAAGGATAAAATGATAGAATGATAACAGAACAATAATAAAAAGACAAAATGACAAAAAACTAAAATAACAATAGATACACAATAAATACTGGCAGATAGAATGATTAAACTTTAGATAATAACAATAATACAACTATAGATGATGATGGATTGATGCAATACACGAAACTGAATAATAAATTAAGTTATAAAACAACAGACTACACTAAATAGACAATGGCAGAATGATAGAACTAGTAAGTGATGAACAGAAAGTGCTGAAAGAGCAGCGTTAAAAATAGAATTACATTCTGTTGTTACTTTACAGAATGTTTTATTGTCACTTTTGATAACCAGAATGATTGATAATGTGGCAAAAAGATAGATCGAATTACAAATTAATAGCGATGAGCAAAGTTTAAAAGAACAAATAATTTCAAATAAAACCTGTTGTTGCGCCATAAAATATTTAAAAGCCATTTTTTAATAAATCACTGTAATGCATCTCTGCTGATTACCACTTAAAGTTTATTTTTCTGCTTTGCTTCACAGAAAAACCTCCTGTCTGCCCATTCTGTCCAATACTGGTACCCAATTGCTCACTTTAGCCTCTCTTCCCCCTTATGAAATAGGAGAAAAATGAATGCAGTGGCGAAATGGCGCACATGGTGCATCACCAGGGTATATATGCTGGAAAATTAATGTTCTGAAGAGAAACTACTGTATATATAGACTGCCTCATTTACAGCCTGACATTACAGTCTCCTGGGTAAGTTTGTACTCAGGTAGAAACCATACTGTGCCCTAAAAAACACAGTTATCGATGGTTTTCGGTTACAGAACAGACTGCAAAATGGCTGCTCATATTTGCTTTTCTTCCCTTGAGAACATCTATAAATATGTTCTGATCGCTGTACCTGCATGATATGAAGCAATAGATGTGTTATAATATCTTTTAGTTTAACTACATAAAAATGTATTTAATATAGCGATAAATGAAACAAACGAAAAACAGAGCAACATAATAATAAAGCATTAAATCATCTAAGCTCACCAGACAAACAAAAAGCGCCTCATTTTCAAGCTGGCTATGCATAAATCAGAAATGATCCCCTCATAATGTCAGCCGGACTGCACCAGATCTCCAGTTCCCAGCGCTTCATCAAGACAAATGAACTTTGCACTCTATTTCTGGAAACACATCTGGCACATTAAATGCAAGGAATCTCATTTGCATCGTGGATAATGCACTCATAGATCGCAAACAGTCAAACACACACTACGTATATTACAATAAGTGTAACAATACAGTTTTTTTTTTTTATCAGAAGGAATTGATCTGTTGGTTTGGTTCACGTGTTCTTCAAACCACTGCATGTGAGAAATGCATGCATCTTCGTTTTAAGCAATCAATATTAATTGTTGAATCCTAAGGTTAATATTTTAGGCTATGCTATTTCAGTTGACCTTAATAAAGCTTCACCAGACGTTGCAAAGCACACCGCTCATCTCAAAATATAATGTCACTGATGATCACTTAAATAAAATTGTCGTGAAAACGAGTAATGAAAGCCACTGCTGAAATTACTGGACTTGAAGATTGAGTTGGGAGTACAATCTATGTCATAATTAAACATACACTGTAAAAAGCAACAGCTGTTCTCACTAATAAAATGAAGTGTAGTTCACTTATTATTAAGAAATTTGTTGACCTTACAATATTTCAACAAGTAATGCCAACTTTTTAGCACATTACGTTGTTAAACTAAATAGATTCAAGTAATCTTGACTTACAATATAATGTATTTACAGCTTTTTAATGGTGATCCTGTCAAAAGCATGTTAATGTTAGAGATTGGTGATGAGGGAACTGAGGAAACAAGTGAAAGAATTAAAACTAAAGCATAATCCGACATAAGCATAATAAATCTAATATTTATATAATAATAATACTAATACTAATACTAATACTACTACTACTACTACTACTACTACTACTAATAATAATAATAATAATAAACAATACAATAATATTTATATAATAATAAACTAATAAGTAATATCATATAAATATTATTTATCTATAATAATAATAATAATCATAATAATAATAATAAAAATAATAATAATTATTATTATTATTATTGCATTAAACCTTGGTTAAAAAAATTGCAGTATGTGGATGCTTAATGTTTTGCGAGGTGTACATTGCATTGTTTTTCATGCTGAGAAAGTAATAACTGTATGTTTAAAGATGTGTATAGACTGTTTAAGGTGATTGATGTGATGCCTGATTGAATGATGCCTGTTCAATACACTGTACAATAATAATGTTTTAGAAGTGTAGGTCTTTGGTTTTTGTCTTAAATGTTTTAGTTCAACTTACTTGATCATTTTAAGGCAATCGGTTTGCAAATATTTTCCTAGTAATGTGAACACTATAAGAAGTAACAACTTATTATTTTGAGCCAACAGTACTAAAGTTTACTTAATTAAGAAGTTGCAAATACAAAACTGTTTTAAGTTATGCTCACTTAAAATTTATACACTACTTAGAAATCAAGGCAATCGGTTTCCTCAATTTTTCCAAGGTCAACTTATTACGTTTTACAGTGTAGATCTTAAAAGGGGACAGTTCACCTCAAAATGAACTTCTGTTGAACACAAAAGATATTTTGCAGAATGTTGGAAAATGATAGCCATTGACAACAACAGTAGGACAAAATATCAATGGATGTCAATGGCTGCCAAAAATATCTTCTTTTGTGTTCAAATGCTGCAGAATTTAAACTTGGGTAAACCGATCCTTTAATATATATATATATATATATATATTT
This sequence comes from Danio tinwini, assembly GCA_903798205.1. Classification (NCBI taxonomy): domain Eukaryota; kingdom Metazoa; phylum Chordata; class Actinopteri; order Cypriniformes; family Danionidae; genus Danio; species Danio tinwini. The sequence goes on along the minus strand of CAIGQZ010000320.1, from coordinate 2,172,163 downwards.
TTTTTTTACTTATTTACATGTTTTTTTCCCAGTGTTTATTATTATTATTAGTGAAAGTAGTAGTAGTAAAAGTATTATTTTTAATATCATAATAATAAATATAAATTGAATTTAATAGTTTGGAATCTGTTGTTAATTTAAGCCTTTAATATTATAATAATGTGCAAGTAGTAGCGCTTCCTATACATTTAAGATATCATCTGATTTGTATTTCTTTGCTTAAATTTAAAGACAGAAAAAAGTGTTTAGTAAACCACTGTTTTACAAAAAAACATTGCAAATAAAATAGTAAAATGCTGTACCAAAAACGTACAAAACTGGTGTGACAACTGAACTGTAATTTTAACATACTGTTACACTTCTAGCAATAACACAAAGATTACCATAATAAAAATAAACAATAAAACACACAAAAAGATCGGGAGCTCACCTTCTCCTTCATCTTCTGGATCTTACGAGCCGCGTTGCGCCGTTGGTGCCGGTCTTCAGTGCGCAGACTGAAAACAGCCTCTCCGCCTCGGCCCTGTCGCTCACCCTGCCTCTCCGCCTCTTTTAGCTTATTCTCAGCACTCAGAGTCTCAGTGTGATACATGTGATATGTCTTCATCACCTGCAGGGGCAGAGCAGCCAGAAAACTACAATTCTAGAACCCAAAAACCTTCCAAATGAATGCAGCACATTTTTCAAGGTCCGACTCTGACTCATAAATGTTTATCATGCCTGTGTGTCTGTGTGAATACGCATAAAATAGGCCTTTTTTTAAATGTTTTTAATAAAAAAAAAAAAAAAAATCTAAATTCAGTTTGAAAATAAAAACATGATACCAATGATACAAAAACCAACAACAATGGCATGATGTGTACCTGATTAACCGTTCATGTATGGAAACAAAATACAAAACAATTTAATATTCAGGTAAACAGCAGTGTTGACAAAGTCATATTATAATGGTGCTGTAAATGGAATTATTATATGCTCTATCTATAGGTGGGCATATATTTTTTTATCTAAATTAATCTAGATTAATTCTGCTGAAGGCATTCAGAATATGTGTGCTACCCAAATAATCTTTGAGAATGGGTTTCTTAAGCCAGGTGGCGCATTAGACCAGAGGCTCATCTCCTGTTTCCAAAATGCATCACAAACTGCTTGAGAAACTGTTCTACTATGATAATTGGTGATGAAAATAAATGTTCAATAAGATGTACTTGTGTTCAATAAGATGTACTTTACTAACTGTTTATTTAGTTAAACATGAATGTTGAACTGTAGGCCTACATAAGCTCCAAACAGCGATTTTTGATGACCTTAATCCGACTAAAGTCATAACTGAACTAAACAGAAATGGAATTAAGACGTGGAGTATGCAGATATTAGTGGCATTATCGAAGTAAACACCGCAATCAAACTATTACCGTCATGTAGGACTTTTTGCCATATTATCCGACAAGATCCACACACGCGGCTGTCAGTAAAAGACCACACACACACAAACACATTGCAAAATGCAGAAGTTTTTTTTTTTTCCATTTGGCGTGCGTTATTAAATACTTACTCCCTATTTGCGTCTAATACCCCAGTTTGTCACGGGGGCATGAATGAAATGTTCATGAGTGAAAGTGAAACTGCCGAACTGCAGTTAAAGTCACCCAAAATTACAGGAAACTCTTACATGAAAGCACTTCACATAAACACCTTAATTATATTATTGTCTATAAAGGCAAATAACTAAATTACAGATGTCCATGTAAGCGTAGTCAGTAGTGTCTTCAACGTTAGATCCAGAAGGGCATCCTGCTGATTTGATTCAGAAGGGCACACCTGTCAGGTATACATCTGCACTAAAATATCAAGGTGAAGGTCATCATAGCTTGCGTAGAATAGACCCAGCTCCCAACCCAACTTTGAGAATAGATTGACGGCGATATATTTTTTTAATTGCCCGATAAGAGTCTTGCGTTAACGGCCCACCACTAGTTCTATCATAATGTACAATTATTTGTTCTGTAGATGCAACTTGAATGGATTCATTATTAATGACTTAGAATTACAATTTCCATATGAAATCTGATATATGGCCATATATGATCATATTAAAAATGATAGCTAATATATTTGAACATATGTGCACATGTTCAAATATATATAGCTAATATATGTGCACAGATGGTTAAATATATATTTGAACATATATATGCATATGGGGCCTCACGGTGGCACAGTGGGTAGCACAATCGCCTCACAGCAAGATGGTCGCTGGTTCGAGCCTCGGCTTGGTCAGTTGGCATTTCTGTGTGGAGTTTGCATGTTCTCCCCATGTTCGAGTGGGTTTGCTCCAGTTTCCCCCATAAGTCCAAAGACATGTGGTACAGGTTAATTGGGTAGGCTAAATTGTCCATAGTGTATGTGTGAGTGTGAATGAGTGTGTATGGATGTTTCCCAGTGATGGGTTGCAGCTGGAAGGGCACCCGCTGCATAAAACATATGCTGGATAAGTTGGAGGTTCATTCCGCTGTGGCGACCCCAGATTAATAAAGGGACTAAGCCGAAAAGAAAATGAATGAATGAATATATGCATACGTTCACACTTTATTTAAATGTAAACGCCATTATCAAACTATTAGCCAAGACTTTTAGCTCAAACTACTAATAAGCTGCTTATTAATAGTTAGTAAGGTAGCAGTTGGGTTTAAGTATTGGATAGGATTAGGGATCATAAGATCATAACAGTTAATAAACAGTTAGCACTTATTACAGTGCTAATAAACAGTTTAAATCTTAATAATTGGCAGGTAATAAACCAGTAGCAAATGGTGTTAATTGTTCCCTGCTGAAAAATCCAGCTTAAACCAGCTAACCACCTTAGGCTGGTTTTAGCTGGTCGACCAGCCTGGTTTTAGAGGGGTTTTGGCCATTTCCAGGCTGGTTTCCAGCCATTTCCAGCCTGGTCTTAGCTGGTCAGGCTGGGAGTTGACCAGCTAAAACCAGCTTGACCAGCCTGGTTTAAGCTGGACATAGCTGGTTTTGGCGGGTCAAGCTGGTTTAAGCTGGTCATTTTCCAGCCTGACCAGCTAAGACCAGGCTGGAAATGGCTGGAAACCAGCCTGGAAATGGCCAAAACCCCTCTTAAACCAGGCTGGTCGACCAGCTAAAACCAGCCAACCAGCTTAGGCTGGTTTAAGCTGGATTTTTCAGCAGTGTTACTTAAATGAAAGCGTTACCTTGCATATTTATAATTCCAACTGTTACACATATTTTACATATGGCGAATCCAAACCTGAACGTCTATGTCATATATGTAATTTGCATATATTGCCATATAACGTATTTCTATTCTGGGGTATTCACATGCTTTAATCATTTTGACATGAACAAACATGCAATGCATGCAACATGCTAATCATAATGCTTACATGATTAACATTTTATAACCCTTATGCGATTGTTAGCATAATTAAGTATTGTTTGTTGTCTTTCTAATGATATTTTACAAAAGAGAGACAAACTATTGCTGTTAATATTTGATGTGTTTGTTGGTGAGCCAGTATCAAAAGTGATTTTTGGAGAGAACGCTCCAGCTGCCAAAAGAAAAAAACCCTTCTTGCTACATGCTAAATCATGCAACATTCTCTCAAACTCTGATGTAAATCCTTCTCAACAAGGACACAAAACTGCTTGCATGAGGGCTGCAGTGGGGTGGAAACTTCTTGAACTTTGAGTACTTTGGTTCAGAGAATTCATCTCATTTTTAGCGTGTTCCTCGCCTTAGTGCTAAGCTCGGCTGACAGATTTAATGCGTGCTGCGTGTTTTTGTTTTATGAAAGTTATTTATGCAAGAGATGCTGGCTTTTAAGACTTCAGTCCTGTCAAACAAGCTCACATCCAGGTCAAATATACATAACTGTGCTTAAAAACAATTACAGATGGATAACATTTCTGCTTCGGATTAAGAAATTGCTTAATGTATAGCATATTATTAATATGATTAGCATGCTACAAACAACAACACATTGCTCATGTGAATTAACATTTAAATGTACATTTCTAGAACATTTCTAACATTAATTAATAAGTTGAATAAGTGTGCTACTTGTACCTGTCTAGCATGGTTAATTTATTAGTGATTTAACATGGTTTGTTACTGTTAGCATGACTTAACATGTTGCTAACAAATTTCTAACATTAATTTACATGTTGCTAACATGTTTCTAGCATGGTCAGATACTGTGTTATATATTACTAGCAAAAATAGACATGTTTTAACATGCCTAGAATGGTTTTCACATGGTTATGTTTGGTATTTCTAGCATGTAATAACTTCATGTTTATAAAGTGTTAAACACTTTGCTAGCACAAATTATCATCTTGATTAGCATGCATCAACACATTGCTAGGATGTTTCTACCATGTTTCCCATAATGTTATGTTAGCATGAATTATTAAACTGTCATCACAAAGCAAAGAGCAATTTAGAAATGCTAGATCCCGAAAAAAAAGAGGCGAGATGAAAGCGATGCAGTTTTGGAGGAGGAAAAGTGAGAGACAGGGTGTTGTCGATGACGGAGGAGCTGAATTACATATTGATGGAGTGATAAAACGAGAGAGAGAGAGAGAGAGAGAGAGAGAGAGAGAGAGAGATAGAGAGAGGGGGGGGGGGGGAAAGCACCAGCAAAGTGAAGGGATGAAGAAGTAATCCAAAAAGAGATTGAGTGGCTGATGAGAGAGAGAATGAGACAAGCTCACCGTGTAGAGTTCGTTAAGGATCTTCATCAGGTCTTCTTGCAGCTGGAAAATGATCTCTTTGCTCTGTGGGATGAAAAAGCACGGGTGTGTTATAATGGACAGAGAGAGAGAGGGTCAACTCTGATGTACAGCCAAGAAATTGCACTCCTCTCTTTGTCAATTCTGAACTAACATGACAGATCAAAACAACTCCAATGTCCAATTATATGTTGCTTTACTGATCTTGGGTCAGTCATGTTATAAGCTACCATTTTTTTAGGTTCAGTGATGGGTGACATGGTGGCTCAGTGGATAGCACTGTTGCCTCACAGCAAAAAGGTCGCTGGTTTGAGCCCCAGCTGGTCAGTTGGCGTTTCTGTGGGGTGTTTGCATGTTCTTCCCGTGTTGGCGTCCGGTTTCCCCCCACAGTCCAAAGACATGTGGTACAGGTTAATTGAATAAACTAAATTGGTCATAGTGTATGTGTGTGAATGAGTGTGTATGGGTGTTTCCCAGTACTGGGCTGCAGCTGGAAGGGCATCCACTGTGTAAAACATATGCTGGATAAGTTGGCGGTTCACTCCGCTGTGGCGACCCCAGATTAATAAAGGGACTAAGCCGAAAGAAAATGAATGAATGAGTTATATATAAACAGTTCACCTGCAGTTATATAGCATAGGTCTATTTGTTTTTTTAAATGCACTAAAATATTATTTAAAACTACATACATTCCATTGTCATATGGACTTTTATTTTATATCAATACAAAATAGTTGTAATCGAGATGCATGCATGCAAAAATGTAAAAAATCCTAACTTGTCCTATTAAGAAAGTCACTTTATGAAAAAAAAATCTAAATTCAGTAACTTTATGCTTTAAACAGAAAATTACATTAAATAATAATAAAAAATCTGTCAATGGAGTAAGAAAATATAAACAATTTCAAATATTTTAAAATATATTAAAAATTTTTATATAATAATTTAATAAATACTATTTTCCCTCCAATTAATTGTACAGTATTTTAAATCAAGAATGTTATTTTTACTAGAGAATAAGACAAAAATAATGAGAAAAAAAATTTTTTTAGCAGTGTATTTTAATTATAGGTGGGCATAGATTAATTTTTTTAATCTAGCTTAATCTCACTGTAATCTTGGAATTAATCTAGATTAAAACGGCTCATTTGAATTTTGCCGAAGGCATTCAGAATATGTGTGTTACCCAAATAATGACTAAAAGTAAGTCTTTGAGAATGGGTTTCTTAAGCCAGGTGGCGCATTAGACCAGAGGCTCATCTCCGGTTTCCAAAATGCATCACAAATTGCTTGAGAAACTGTTCTACTATGATAATTGGTGATGAAAATAAATGTTCAAAAAGATGTACTTGTGTTTACTAACTGTTTATTCAGTTAAACATGAATGTTGAACTGTAGGCCTACATAAGCTCCAAACAGCAATTTTTGATGACCTTTATCCGACTAAAGTCATAACTGAACTAAACAGAAATAGAAGACGTGGAGTATGCAGATATTAGTGGCATTATCGAACTGCAGTTAAAGCCACCCAAAATTACAGGAAACTCTTACATAAAAGCACTTCACATAAACACCTTAATTATATTATTGTCTATAAAGGCAAATAACTAGATTACAGATGTCCATGTAAGCGTAGTCAGTAGTGTCTTCAACGTTAGATCCAGAAGGGCATCCTGCTGATTTGATTCAGAAGGGCACACCTGTCAGGTATACATCTGCACTAAAATATCAAGGTGAAAGTCATCATAGCTTGCGTAGAATAGACCCAGCTCCCAGCCCAACTTTAAAAATAGATTAACGGCAATATTTTATTATTATTATTATTATTTTTTAATCATCCGATAAGAGTCTCGCGTTAACGCTGATAACAGCCCACCACTAATTTGAATGCATTTACATGCATGTACTGTATGTGTCCTGGGCCATTCCTCTGATGTTACTGCATTAGTGCTGGTCCACACAAAAAAAGACAAGAAAAAAAAAAAACTCACTTCTTATAAATAAACCACCACTGTGTTGGATTCTACAGAGACAAAGACTGAATAATGAATAGTGAATCCACATAAAATACAACCACAGAATACGAGAATACAAATATCGAGAGATTTCATCTGCCATCAGAATCTGTAATGAATGCATGTTTTTTTCCAGCTTTCAGTTTGATGTAATTACTCCGTGCCCTTAACAAATAGTAGATCCTTTGGTAAATATAAACACACAAAGATGAAATATATCTTTATTGTTTCCTCCGAGTCCTCTGGTGTCCCCCACAGTTCAATGGCATGCACTATAGGTGAATTGAATAAACTAAATTGGCTGTAGTGTATGAGTGTGTGTGTGTGAATGAGTGTATAGGTGTTTCCCAGTACTGGGTTGCGGTTGGAAGGGCATCCGCTGCGTAAAACATGCTTGAACAATTGGTGGTTAATTCTGCTGTGGCTACCCCAAATTTATAAAGTGACAAAGCTGAAAGGAAATGAATGAATGAATGAGTTGCTATATATAAACATAGTTAACCTGCAGCTATATAGCATATAAGAGCATGTACAATTGTTTGTTCTCAGCAAGACTTTTATTTTGTGATAATTTCAACAAAAGATTAAAAGACACATTAAAACAGACATTTTTTTCTCAGTAGAGCCTTCTTTGCTCATATTTCCCAAAGAGGCTTTGAATTACAGTAGTGTTGAGCTCATCTGTCAGGACCGTACTCACCTTCTTGAGCAGACGCATGTTGTCCTCGCTGACGTGTGTGAAGCGAGTGATGACGTTGTTGAGGTAAAGGTCGCTCAGTGTGGCGTGGTCTTTACTCTCCCTCCTCACCTGGTTCAGCAGCAGATACCAGCAGTTCACTGGAGACAGCAGATTCTGGTCCTTCCTGAGGAGCATGCCAACATCAGCAGGGTTAATAGAGTTCAATTCACTAAAACCATTAGGCTAAAGCTAGTTTTGCTACAAGGAAATAAATACACTTTGACAACCAAATCAATCAATGAATTAGTAAGTCAATCAATCAATGAATCAATCAATGAATTGATAATTCAATGAGTCAATGAATGAATTAATCAAGTCAATCAATGAATAAATCAATTAGTCAATGAATCAATGAATCAATGAATCGATAAGTCAATTAATCAATAAGTCAATCAATGAACGAATCTAAGTCAATCAATGGATGAATCATTAGGTCAATGAATGATTCAATCAATGAATGAATCAATCAATAAGTCAATCAATGAATGAATCTATAGGTCAGTCAATGAATGAATAAATGAATCAATCAATAGGTTAGTCAATCAATGAATGAATCAATAGGTCAGTCAATCAATGAATGAATCAATAGGTCAGTCAATGAATGAATGAATCAATAGGTCAGTCAATGAATGTATAAATCAAAAAGTCAATGAATGAATGAATAAGCCAATCAACCAATGCACCAATAAGCCAATCAATCAATCAATCAATCAATCAATCAATCAATAGGTCAGTCAATCAATAAATGAATCAATAGGTCAGTCAATCAATGAATGAATCAATATATCAGTCAGTCAATGAATAAATCAATAAGTCAGTCAATCAATCAATGAATAAGTCAATGAATAAATGAATCAATAAGCCAATCAATGAATGAATCAAT
>CAIGQZ010000320.1:2151070-2161823 GCA_903798205.1 Danio tinwini | reverse complement strand
TAATAATAATAATAATAATAATAATAATAATAATAATAATAATAATAAGCATAAAAAACATACTGTCACGATTACTTTTTCCACAATTGCTTTTCTGGTTTTAATGGCTTTGGTACTACTAAAAGTCCACATTATACCTAAAAATGCTATATTTGATCATATTCTGAATTAGCATTGCTTTTTGTTTTGTTTTTAATAACTTTGCTTACGTTTTTAAGTTTACTTTATTTATATAGCATGTTTAAACAGCCACAGGACTGACCAAAGTGCTTTAAAAGCATCATCAAATTAGGAATACAAATATATCAACATAAAAATAAAAATAATAATGCCAGCTTTCATTAAATCAAATAAGTCTTTAACTAATACCAGCTCTGAGGGAGAAACAGCATTAAATGTAAGCTGTTATCGACTGTGCCTGAATCATGAGTTAAATCCTGAATGAATCACTAAGAACCTGATTAACCTTGAAAATCTCCTCTCCTCTAGGCCTGTCATTATATCTATTTTTTGTTGTATGATATATTGCATCAAAATATATCGTGATAAACGATATTGTCCCTTTAAGACCATTTAATGCCACTCATTGCAGAATGACAATATAAAATCATCACAATGCAAGTACGCTCTTCCAAAGAACACATCACATCAGTTAAAATGTTGCTAGAATTGGTTATGTATAGGCGATATATATATATATATATATATATATATATATATATTGCATCACCAAAAAAATCTGCAAAGCATCATGGGTAAATATATCCCAGACATCACCTCAAATGATGTGGAGGTGAACGAAAGAAAATAAAAAAAAGCACATGGACCAAACAACTTGCTTGATTCAGTTGCAGAAAAATGACTCATGAATCATTGATATGCAAGCACGACTCACTTGTACTGTTGGTGGTCCTTGGTGCTGCGGGTTTTGGCCATAAAGCGTTCGGCGAGCTTCTCCAGGTTGCGTGAATATTCACTCTCGATCTCGGCTTTCTTCCTGAAGAAATCCTGCAGGTCCTGGAGGAGCTGAACCCGCATGTCAGTCTGCTGCTCCAGACATTTCTGCTGCTCCACCAGCTGAGACCGAATCTCTGCTCACACAAACACACACATTTGATTGTTTTATTCGGAGTGACTAATACTTATTAAAGAACACAGCATCCAAATAATCACAGGGGCCATTATGGTTCATAGTACACACAATGTGCAGACACACACATTTATATGGCTGATAAATTACATATAGAAGTCCACTGAAGTGCCTTGAAATGCACAGCTTTTTATTTTCAATGTGTGATGTAGTGTCAAATAAAATATTAAGATGGGGGCAGGGCATGTCGAGTAGCCACTACCCTTTTTTAAAACAGCTGGTTTCATTTATATCACAGCTCTTCCAGCCAATAAAGTCTGCATGAACTGAAAGCTGCAACCATTTTTTTTTGTATTGTGACGCAGCTCCTAGAGAAACAGAATATTAAATGAGAAAACAGTGGGCGTGGCTTGTTTTTTTTTTGTACTGCAAGCTGATTGGATGTTGTCAAGTAGGTATTCATTCAGAAAATCAGTAAATAGGTTTGGGTAGAGTTATTTCAACCTAACAGACACCACCTCCTCACCATTTCTGTTTGTTGTCAAAACTGACAGCTGGAGGGGTGTGGCTAAGTATGTCAGCCACACCCAATATCTCAGACAGATGTAATCTGAGAATTTAATTTTTCAGATTAAAATTTTAGTTTACGAGGGTAAACTATTTTTTTTCTTAAATTACATGCCCCGATGAATTGTTCACCACAAAACTAGCAATGTGAGCTGCAAAAAAAAAATCATATGTACTTTAAGGCTTATCTAACAGCATTTTCAAGTAGGCTAGTGCTGTTTTTGCACATTTCTGGACTTAATTCCAGTTCTGGAATAGCGTTCACATTTTTATTAAGAATCATTAATAAAAAAATTCTTAAAGTTATAACAAGAAGCTTAACCGAGCACCTATTTATGGCACAATAAGATGCTTTATCTAATAATACCTGTGCACAATTGTTTATTACACTCTCAGAAAAAAGGTACGAGAGCTGTCACTGGGCTGGTACCTTTTCAAAAGGTACACATTTGTCCTTGAAGGGTCCATATTGGTACCTCAAAAGTATATATTAGTAGCTACAAAGTTTAAGAGGAACACTTTTGTACTTTTTAGGCACTAATATGTACCCTTGAGGTATTAATATGGACCTTTTAGGTACAAATTTGTACCTTTTGAAAAGGTACCACCCCAGTGACAGCTCAAGTACCTTTTTTTCTGAGAGTGTAAAATGAAAACTGTGAACTGCAAACTGTATGTTTAAATAACCGTAACTTTAAAACATTGAAATATGAGCCTGCAGTTTATTGATGTATTTCAGCTACACTTGAAAACATACAGCTACTGTAAAAAGCACTAGAACAGGTTCTTTGGCCCGTAATCATAAAGGGGAACCATTTTAAGTTCTACACAGCACCTACTGTATAGCAAAACGAAATAGCACCTCAACTACTACAGAGAACTGCTGAAGAACCTATTTTTTTTCAGTTGAATAAATAAAACTAAAAATATGCTAATTTTTATTGAAACAAACATAACAAAAGCCTGCATCTGCATCTGTCATATTTTTATATATTCAACCTGTTCCAGTTTCACCACGCATGCTAAATTGATAAAAATAAATTAATAAATCACCATTTGTCTATTCAAATCTCGAAATTGTGTGCATTATTTGCAAAACTTCAAGATTTGTATTTGTCAGAAGTTTGTTGTGGAGGATCACAGAATGATACAGGGGTGACCTACCCTGTTCCTGGAGATCTACCTTCCTGCAGATTTCAGTTGCAACCCATATCAAACACACCTGCCTGTAATTATAAACTGCTGTTTAGTTCCTAATTAATTGGTTCATGTGTGTTTGATCAGGGTTGGAGCTGAACTCTGCAGGAAGGTAGATCTCCAGGAACAGGGTTGAGCACCCCTGCTCTACCATATAGCCAAGTTGTTCTGAAATTTTGTATAAAACAACACAGAAATGTATATTTCAATGATTTCACTGAAGAAAACCATCCAAATGAGTCTGTTTGCAGAATTGTATTCGACTTGTGATCATTATTAGCAAGTGAGAGTTGAATTGATAATTGATTAGGCCAATATATCGACTAATTGTGCAATACTTGAGGTGACCTAATAATTTTTTGCCATTGGAATAAATATTTACAAAATGTACAAATAATGTTAAAGCCATTTTATAATGAGATTTACATTCTACCTCACTGGTGTCAAAGTTTAAAATCAGACATTTACCTAACAGGACATTTAATAGTATATACATCCAATGGCGACTGTATTAGGTACACCTTACTAGTACCGGATTGGACCCCCTTTTGCTTTCAGAACTGCCTTAATCCTTCATGGCATAGATTCAACAAGGTACTGGAAATATTCAGAGATTTTGATCCATATTGACATGATAGCATCACACAGTTTCTGCAAATTTGTCGGCTGCACATCCATGATGTGAATCTCCCGTTCCACCACATCCTAAAGGTGCTCTATTGGATTGAAAGCTGGTGACTGTGGAGGCCATTTAAGTACAGTGAACTCATTGTCATGTTCAAGAAACCAGTCTGAGATGATTCGCGCTTTATGACATGGCGCGTTATCCTGCTGGAAGTAGCCATCAGACGATGGGTTGTAATGAGTGGTTATTTAAGTTACTCTTGCCTTTATCAGCTCGAACCAGTCTGGCCATTCTTCTCTGACCTCTGGCATCAACAAGGCATTTGCGCCCACAGAACTACCGCTCACTGGATATTTTTTCTTTTTCAGACCATTCTCTGTAAACCCGAGAGATGGTTGTGCGTGGAAGTGCCAGTAGATCAGCAGTTTCTGAAATACTCAGACAAGCCCGTCTGGTACCAACAACCATGCCATGCTCAAAATGACTTAAATCCCCTTTCTTCACCATTCTGATGCTTGGTTTAAACTGCAGCAGATCGTCTTGACCATGTCTACATGCCTAAATGCATTGAGTTGCTGCCATGTGATTGGCTGACTGAAAATTTGCGTTAATGAGCAGCTGGACAGGTGTACCTAAAGAAGTGGCCGGTAGGTATGTAATAGGACATTTACCTTCATAACATTAACTTATAGTCTCTAATAACCTTAAGAATCATAAGTATTATAAAGTGTTTATGATTATTTGTATTATCATGCTGTTATATAATCATTATAAGGCATAAAATGATCTCAAAATGACAATAATAATCACTTATAGCAACAATTGCTGTGACAATATATATCGCACAACAAAAATTCCTTATTGTCACAAGCCTATAATTGATTTCATTCAATTAAACTGAAAAAGGCTCTAAAAAGGAGTCAATTCCCCTTGATTGAATTGATTTTCAATGGCTCTGAACAGAGGAATTAATGTTTTTATGGAAGGCATTTTTTTTAATCCTTATATTTTCTAAATGCAATTCATGTCGCTGTTTTAAAGCACACTAGCAACTTTAATTTTTGGCTTTAAAAAGACTGCGTTTCATTGGAGATGACAGCTGCAGTGTACTAACATCTCATGACATGCCGTTTCTTGTGGGCGATCTGAACACAATGTGAAGTTGTGCTCTGTGAAGCGGAGATTTTCCCTGCTAACAAGCCGGTCTGGATTCCTCCTTAACAACACACTGGTTATCACACTCGCCGCCGTTACCAAGACAACAGGTAGTGGAGTGGAGGATCCCATGAGGATTAGTGTGTGTGTTTAATGGGACGAGCAGTTCGCTTTTCTCCATTTCTTTAAAGCGGTCGCTCACTTACCATTAAAATTCCTGTCTTCATGTGCTTCAGACTCCTGCTAAAATTGTCGCAAATGTATCATAAAAGTAGTGCGCATAACTCCAGAAAATACTTTTATAAAGTCATGTGGATTTATTATCTACGCTGTAATTATGTTTGGTTCCACACAATCGATTTGTGTTGAGACAACATGAAGAAATTTAATTTTTACTTTACATATTTAAGTGGATTGAACATAAAATAATTAAGTTGCCCCCCCCCCCCCCTCCAAAAAAACCCCCTCAAGAATTGTGTTGTTTCAGCTCATTTTAATTTAGTTTTAACCATATATTTCTGAGTGTGTATTTTTTTTATTATTATTAAAGTATAGAGATAGATCAAATACAATTACATGCATAGAGACAAATAATACAAATAAAAAGTGCACAAAAATATACACAAAGCCAAACAAACGGCAGGATAACGAAAAAAAAGAGACAAAGGAAGAATATATGAATACAGTTTTTGTTGCTTTTGGATTAAAAAGAGTGCTGGATAGTTTCCAAATATTGGTCTAGGCCAATTTTGAATAGAACAAAAAAGGTTTAGAGCCACTAAACTTCTGTTTGTGCATATAAAACTTGGCTAATAGAATACAGTACATAAATTACCAGTCTGGCCATTCCCCCCTGACCTCTGGCATCATCAAGGCATTTGCGCCCACAGAGCTGCCGCTCACTGGATATTTTCTCTTTTTTAAACAATTCTCTGTTAACCCTAGAGATGGTTGTGCATGAAAATTCCAGTAGATCAGCAGTTTCTGAAAAACTCACACCAGCCCGTCTGGCACTAACAACCATTCCATGTTCAAAGTCACTTAAATCATCTTTCTTCACCATTCTGATGCTCGGTTTAAACTGGAGCAGATCATCTTATTAAATTAAAGTACATGTAAATTAATAACATGTACTTTTTCCAGGTTTTCTTTAAGAATCATCAAACAACCCAAAGAAAATATCTTTAAAAGAAAAGGAAATGTCACTCATAATATAAGATTGAATAAATGCCAACAGATCTGACCAGAATCTTTCTGTGTAGGAGCACTGCCAGAAGGTCTTAGTAGGATAACATGTGTGAATTAATTTAAATGTTAATTTTCTGAGTGTGTGAGCTGAGAAAATATTATATACTACTTATTTAATGCTAATGGAGGACTATTGGGACATTTCAAGCACGGGATGAGTCCTCCTGGCGTGGTAGAGTTCCTCACAGCTCCAATGCACATCTCTACCATTTGGCTTACAGAAACCTGCCTTTTACCATACACAATTCATCTGCTCGAGATCTTCTTTCATACAACTTTGTCATGTTTGGTGTCATTTGACAGTTCATGACTTCAGCGTTGTAGTGCTGAAATCAACAGAGACACTGATGCATTTCAATATACAATCTATTTACTATTGTTGAGTCATGGCCTGAGGAAAATACTGTATACCTATATTTTATGATATATATATTTAATATACATTTTATTATATAAATGCATCTAAGAGCCTGCATATTAGTTTTTATTTAAATTTTTTGCAATTCTCTGAAAGTATGTGCTTTTGACATTTCCATTATTTGCTTTTTTATTAATATTAAAATCCATGTTAATATACTGTAATTACTATATAATCGTTTTTAAAATAGCCCTCCTATATTTGAAATTATTTTGTCATGCTTCTGACTTTGTGTGTATGCATGTGTGTGTGCTCTCGTAGGATTACTTAGGTGGGTGTGTGAATGTGTGTGCGCTCATGTTATCGTACGATTACTTGAATGTGTGTGCTTGTATGATTACTTGGGATTTATTTATAGTATAGTATTTGGTCATTAATTCATATCCAGTCAGTGATTATAGTGCGTTCATAAAAATAATGAAATGATTTGTTGTTCGATCTCAAACTCAATTTCTCGCAAATGGCTCAAGTTCTTTAATTTTCTTAGTTTTAGTTTCTAGTTCTTTAATAAGGAAAGACGGATTTACAGTGAATTAAGTGAGACTAAATTCAGATTGTATATCTATATTAAAGATAAGCCATCATAGGCTACTTTTATGATACATCCATGATGTTTTGCACTCATTAAGCACACAAAACAAATCTGTACTTGTTAATTGCAACTGCATGCAAATGAGCGAGAGAAAAACAGCCAAATGATTCTGAAACAGGGCCACAAACACCTCTATATTCCCTCCAGGACACATTCACCAGAAATCTTCAGAACCATATGGCTGTTTAAATGGCTGAATCTAAAACCTTGTGCTCTCATTCCTGAATATAGACCTTTGCGTTAGCTTTAAACACAGTGAGGGCAAAAACAAAAACAAATGACAACTTTAATTTTCAGATGACATTACTGGTGAATAGGGTAAAAAAAAATGAATCGCCATAATACCACAGTTGATTGATTACATAAGCACAAACATTGTATACACTACTATTTTTCTGAAATGTCAAGTTTAAATATGCAAATTAGGCATTATGTCATTAAAGGTCCTGTGAAGTGCTTTGAAATGTGCAAATTTATATTTGATGTTTGATGTCATCTCAATGGAAAAATGAAGAAAGGGTAGGACAGAGTAGCTCCTCCCCTTTTAAAAAAAACAGCCAATAGTGTTTAGTTTTTAATCACAGCTCTGCCAGTGAGAGTAGTTGACATCAAGTGAATCAAATGAAAAGCAAATGAGAAGCATCTTGAAGGGGCAGGGCATGTCAGACATGAGAGCATTTGATTCGTCGAGATTTGATGAGAAACTGAAATATGAGGTGACATGGGGAGAAAAAAAATATTAATAATAAAATAATTCATTCATTCATTTTCTTTTCAGCTTAGTCCCTTTATTAATCCGGGGTCGTCACAACCTTCCAGCCGCAACCCATCTCTGGGAAACATCTATGCACACTCATTCACACTCATACACTATGGACAATTTGGCCTACCCAATTTACCTGTACCGCATGTCTTTGGACTGTGGGGGAAACCAGAGCACCCGGAGGAAACCCATGCGAACGCAGGGAGAACATGCAAACTCCACACAGAAACGCCGACTGACCCAGCCAAGGCTCGAACCAGCGACCTTCTTAAAATAAAATAATAATAATTTGCTGATCCATTTAGGCAGAAAATGGATCTTTTTATATTTTCTAAACGCAAATTTTGTCAATGTTTGGGAATGCACTAGCTTCTAGAGTCAACATCCTAAAATTAACATAAAAGTTGTTTATTTAAATTTCACAGGCACTTAAAATATATGATTATTTGCATATATTTATAACAAAAATTTACATTTTTGTCAGGTTCATCATTTAAAAAAATATTTGTAGAAGAAAATATTGTATATAATTAGGGTAGATTATTGATGAACATATCAGTCCCTCTGTAAAAACCTTTAAAATACAGATTTGAACAAAACTGTTTTCAAGAGTTCACACTTAGCTAATGATTGATAACAAAGTTTGTTTGGCATGCTGTCCTGGGAGAGAGCATTAAGCTAGTGAGATCCTTGAGCCCTGGGCTCCCTCCCGTTTGCAGGGCGGGATGGGAGTTTGTGCACAGGTAGATCTCGATGAACTCCCCCACCTTATTTTGGCTAATATAATGGCTAAGAAGAGATGTACACTTGCTAAGAGCTTGGCTATGGTATCGATTTGGAATGTTCAATTTACTAAGGATGTGTTTTTTTGAACTGTGGGAGAAAACCGGAGAACCTGGGGAAAATCCAAGCAAGCACGGGGAGAATGAGCAAACTCAACTGGTTTAGTAGGAACTTTAAGCAGACACATCCTTGCTGTGAGGCAACAGTGCTAATCACTGGGCCGCCGTGTTGCCCATCTGAAAACGAGGGGGAGTAGGGTTGGAGGATTCTTCAAGATGAAACTACTGAGATAAGAAAACTCTGGTTATTTATAGTGAGTTAGGAATCATCTGACTGGTGAATCAATCGTGAGCTGATGCAGGACCAGCTGTGAACAATCATAAGCATGTGATCCTCTCAACATTTGTTAATAAATAAACTATACTTCAAATTTTTAATTTTTTGGAGATTTAAAGTATTCAAAAATACTGCAGAACAAACTAATTTTGAGAGCCTTTTAAAATAGAATAGATCTTTATTATTCTATATTCCAGACACTACAGTAGGCCCAAAAGTACAAAACACAGACAAAACAATACAAACCACATTAAAAAAGCTAACTTTTAATTAAAGGTGGCTGATAACGCACCTCAGTAAGCCTAGGATTTATCAACATCATAACAAATGCTATTCTGAGAATTCTCCAATAGACATATAAAATTCCTTACCAAACTTATAGATCAAATTTCTTATCAAAGCCAAAAATGTTTCAACTCTTACCTTACAGAACAATTCACTTGCACTACACCATCTATGTTTTTAGGAAGAATTCTCATACAATCACTGGATGCAACCTGCAGCTTATGGAGACTCACAAAACACACAAAAAACTCACCAGCCTATTTTCTTGAGCATATAACTTTCAACATTACCTGTACATATTATCATCAGTCATATCCTCATAATAATTATAGTCAAGAGTACAACGAAATTTGAAAAACTGCTCAAAGCCAGTGCAAGGATCATTTGGTCTACTAAAAAGTGCTAAAATTGCTAAATAAATAATTAAAGACTAAATCTAAGTCAAAAATATGGTCATAGATGCGCTCAGACACGCATGCATAAAAACATTACCTACACATTGCCTTAAGTCCATTGCTTTTAGCAGCATTAAGATTTTTAGCAGCATTGAAATCCGTAGCCTAATTAAAATCTACATGCACAAACTGATAAAGTGCAATAAAAGATTTACTTCACCCCATAATTTGGATGTTTTCTTTACATTAGACTGAACAAAACACTATGAAAAGCTCAATATCTCTAAATTGACAGGTGCATGAAAAAAAACTGTGTTTTGCCTGCAGTGTATTTTCTTAATAACCGCTGTTAATAATAACATTCAGTTGTTCCCCTTCAGCAGCTCTCTCTCTCTCTTTTTTCTCTCTTTCTCCCTCTATTCTTGTTCTCCCTCACACTTTCCCCCCCATTCTTTTTCTCTCCACAGACCAACTGTTTAATGTCACAGTGCGGCTCCAGCTCCAAATAACAGATGAGACAGCAGGCTTGGCATGAGCTCTGTGTGGGTGTGACTGTGTGTGTGAAGGACTGTGAGAATTGGAGACATGTAATATGTGTGCATGTGTGTGTGTGTGTGTGTGTGTGCATGGTGAGCAAGGTGACTCTTCTGATACAATATAAGAAAAACCTGTAATCCAATAGAGATTCAGAAGTGATATACTTATTAAAAAAAACCTGCCAGCTGAATGTTGAAACTGCCTGAGCCATGATGCCTTAAAGGGATAGTTCACCCCAAAATTTTTATTCATCATTTACCCACCCTTCACATTCACTCCAAACCTGTATGAGTTTCTTTTATCGGTTGAACACAAAAAAAGAAGATATTTTGAAGAATGCTGCAAGGTAGCTGGCACCCATTCACTTCCATACATTTTTTTTCTACAATGGAAGTCAATGGGTGCTATCAATCCATCAGCATTCTTCTTCATTCTTTTTTATGTCCAAAAGATGGAGAACCTCATAAAGATTCGAGTAAATAGTGAGTACATTTTCATCATTGGGTGAACTAATCACTTTTTAAAGCTGATAGGTGTCATTTTGACCATAAATAAATACGTAAACAATCTAATTTGCCTTTTAAATCCTTTATGGGTTAAACAAAACTATGCTTTTATGTATTCTGACAAAGAAATGGCTAATACCAAAATAAATAGTGTGTAATTGTAAGTTTTGTGTGTGTGAGTTTTGTGTAAGTTTTGTGTAAGTTTTAATTGTGTGTGTGTGTGTGTGTGTGTGTGTGTGTGTGTGTGTGTGTGTGT
>CAIGQZ010000320.1:2140017-2151060 GCA_903798205.1 Danio tinwini | reverse complement strand
GTGTGTGTGTGTGTGTGTGTGTGTGTGTGTGTGTGTGTGTGTGTGTGAAGAGTGAGTGTTGTGGACGAATGAGTTTTAAAATAATGGAAAGGGGCAGCACGGTGGCTCCTCATAGCAAGAAGGTTGCTGGTTTGAGTCCCGGCTGGGCCAGTTGGCATTTCTGTGTGGAGTTTGCATGTTCTCCCCGTGTTGGCGTAGGTTTCCTCCGGGTGCTCTGTTTCCCCCACAGTTCAAAAGACATGTACTATAGGTGAATTAAATAAACTAAATTGGCTGTAGTGTATAGGGGGTTGCACACCGGACCCTTTACCCCCACACATGAAAGTTGGAAGTATTGCACACCAGACGTGCACATTTAAAATGAAACTATTCAGATGGCCCTCTGTGGCGCGGCAGAAATATGAACAGTGTTCCAAGTCGTAGCTGGGTGCCGTGGACAGCCGTCGACTTGGGGCGCTAATGTGAATACCCTGATAGAAATCTGTGCTTACAATTCTAAAATGCATGATGCTGCGTGGCGCAGCACGTCGCCATTCAGCGCATCCACTGTGCGACCCTCTTATGAGTGTGTATGGGTGTTTCCCAGTACTGAGTTGTGGCTGGAAGGGCATCTGCTGCATAAAACATATGCTGGAATAGTTAGCAGTTCATTCCACTGTGGCGACCCCTGATTAATAAGGGACTAAGGCGAAGGAAAATGAATGAATGATAAATGGAACACCATATACCTGATATGTATGTATATGTAATTTATGTGTACAGTTGTGTGTAATATTACTTACTGCTCTATTTAATCAATGTACACACACATACACACACATATAACTCTATAACACCAACCTATCCAGGGACTACAGGTGGAAACTAGCATTTTTGCTACAACCTGACACAATGCATCCTACCTATGATTTACCCTATGATTCTTGGTTAAATGTATTGTTGTGTATTGTAGCCTATACGGTGGTCAAGAGTGCTGCAGGTTAAGAAAACACACGCTATTACAAAAAAAACCTGCAAATCAAGTAAAGATCTTCATCGGTTTGACAGCATACTTGTTGCAAATGCTCACAACACAAACACATTAAGAAAACACACTGCAATTTCTCACAACACAATGCAAAGAGCACGGCTATTTAGGTTATGGGCTGCATCCGAAATCGCCTACTACTGAGTAGGTACTGCATTTGAATTAAATGTACTACTCGACCGCTAGAAAAGTACGTTCTATACAGTATGAATGTGAGTAGTATGAATGAAACTCATTCCATTTTGTCATGATAACGTGACCTACCTGCATCAGTAGTGTCGCTTCACTGAATTATCTCACAGGGAATCATGGGATAGTGTAGCGTGCACGCACTTCAGAATCTTGCCGGAAGTAGTAAGTCATCTGGGTACTTCTCGCTTACTGTTTTTCAATTTCTATGAATTCGGACATACTGTCCTACTCAGCTTTAGCATACTATATAGTATAGAAGTATGCGATTTCGGAACTTTTCCTGTGTCTGGCTGTTTTTGTGCTTGGTGCTCTATAGCGCCGACCAGACGGTAACAGTTGGAACAGGTAGTGTGCTGGGTGTGAGTCATCCAGAGGGATTTTACGAGCCCTTTTACTCACTCTGGAAGAGAACAGTTCTTGAAGTGTAGGAAGGGTAGTGATTCGTTCAGCAGTCCGGACTATTCGCTGTAGTCTACGGAGGTCGGTTTTGGCAGCTGAGCTGAACCAGACAGTGATTGAAGTGCAGAGGATGGATTGGATGACAGCTGAGTAGAACTGTACGAGCAGCTCCTGTGGCAGGTTGAACTTCCTCAGCTGACGAAGGAAGTACAGTCTCTGCTGGGCTTTCTTTACAATGGAGTCAATGTGAATGTCCCACTTCAGATCCTGAGAGAGGGTGGTGCCCAGGAACCTGAATGACTCTACTGCAGCCACAGTCCTGTTCATGATGGTGAGTGGGGGGAGTGCAGGGAGGTTTCACCTAAAGTCCACTATCATCTCCACTGTTTTGAGCGTGTTCGGCTCCAGGTTGTTGTATCTGCACCATAAAGCCAGCCGCTCCACCTCCTGTCTGTATGCAGACTCGTCACCGTTCCGGATGAGGCTGATAACAGTAGTGTCATCCGTAAACTTCAAGAGCTTAATGGAGGGTTTTTTTGCGGTGCAGTCGTTTGTGTACAGGGAGAAGAGCAGTGGGGAGAGAACACATCCCTGGGGGGCACCAGTGCTGATGGTGCGGCTGTCGGATGTGATTTTGCCCATTCTGAACACGTGCTGTGAGAAATTGTTAATTTGTTTTATCTTATGAGGCTTTGCAACACCTATGCTGTCAAACTAATGAAGATCTTCTCTTAATTAGCTGGTGTTTTTGTGGTTTGTTTTGTACGCGTTTCTTTTATTCGCAGCGCATTAAGCTCTCTCGGCCACCGTAGTATTATTGTCCCTGTGCAAAACCAAAAACTATAAGCTAAATCTCAATTTAGCGCAGTAAATAAATGAAAATGTGGAACTCTGATATTAAATAACGACATACTGGAGGTGAATGAGGTGGATGAGGAGACCCCCCCCCCCAAAAAAAAATGTGTAAAGCTCTTTGAGTGTCCTGAAATGCACTATATAAATGTAAGGAATTATTATTATTATTATTATACTGTAGCTACACTGCATAAATACACACACAGAGACATTTTTTATTTGTATTTAAATGTATGTGTGTTTTTGTATATTAATATTTTTAATAATGGTAATAAATGGCTAAATATTGAACGATTAACTGGTCTGGCAAATCCTTCAGTCTTCTACTAGTAGATTTGTTGCTGACAGAGCAGACCTCAGCACAACCTCAAGGGAGAAAACATGTGCCTGCAACAGAGCGAATCCTCACACAGGCCGTCCCGCACCTCCTCTCACACTGACACCCCAAACACACTCATCCGTCATCAGGACAAACTGCATTCAGAGCCTCGTGAGCCGCAGCTCCTGCTTGAAAACACTGCACAACTGCAAGAGAATCTAAAAAATACAAATAAACAGACGGTGACTCATTTCCACACTCAGACGACGATAATTAAATATAAAATATAAACGCCGAATCATGTGGATGAGCTTAATCTAGCAGAGAAACATGAACTCTCTATCCTGCTGTGCTGATCATGATGCTGATGATATGGACATTAGGCATGATGAAAAATGAAATCATAACAAACTAGGAAGTAACAATTAATAATTAATTGGCACGTGCACACTTTGTTTTAACTTATTCATTCGTGTTTCTTCGGCTTAGTCTCTTTGTTCATCAGGGGTCGCAAAAGCGGAATGAACCGCCAACTATTCCAGCATGTTTTACACAGCGGATGCCCTTCCAGCTGCAACCCACATCCATACACACTCATTCACACACATGTACTACTGCCAATATCATTCATTCATTCATTTTCTTTTCAGCTTTGTCCCTTTATTAATCTGGGGTCGCCACAGCGGAATGAATCGGCAACTTATCCAGCATATGTTTTACGCAACGGATGCCCTTCAAGCTGAAATCAATTACTGGGAAACATCCATACACACTCACTCATTCATCCATTTTCTTTTTGGCTTTGTCCCTTTATTAATCTGGGGCCACCACAGCGGAATGAACCGCCAACTTATCCAGCATATGTTTTACGCAGCGAATGCCCTTCCAGCTGAAATTCACATTCATACACCCTCATTTACACAAATACACTACTGCCAATTTCATTCATTCATTCATTTTCCCTATATTACTCTTGGGTCGCCACAGCGGAATGAACCGCCAACTTGTCCAGCATGTTTTACGCAGCGAATGCCCTTCCAGCTGAAACCCATCACTGGGAAACATCCATACACACTCATTCACTCATTTTCTTTTTGGCTTAGTCCCTTTATTAATCTGGGGTCGCCACAGCAGAATAAACCGCCAACTTATCGAGCATGTTTTACGTAGCAACTGCCCTTCCAGCTGAAACCCATCACTGGGAAACATCCATAGACACTCATTCATTCATTTTCTTTTCGGCTTAGTCCCTTTATTAATCTGGGGTCACCACAGCGGAATGAACCGCCAACTTATCCAGCATATGTTTCACACAGCGGATGCTCATCCAGCTGCAGCCCACATCCATACACACTCATTCACACACATACACTACAGCCAATTTAGCTTACTTAATTCACCTATAATGCATGTGTTTGGACTTGTGGGGGAAACCGGAGCACCCGGAGGAAACCCATGTGAACAAATGCCTACTTACTCAGCCAGGACTCGAACCAGCAACGTTCTTGTAGTGAGCCGGCAGTGCTAACCACTGAGCCACCATCTCACCCCTGTTTTAATGGCTACTATAAATAGAAATAAAACATATACATTAAGTTATTTCTGGATTTGCTTCATTATTTCTGTAAGTGTCTGTCTATCTGGAGTTTGACCTTTGAACTTGTGACCGCGGTGAGCACGTCTGATACCCTGCGGCACGAGCCTGGCGCAGACTGTCTCCATGGCAACAAGACTTCTGCTCACCAACCTGAGAGAGCGAGGAGTGTGTGCAGGCATACCATACAGCAACACACACGGTAATACCCACACACACATGCGCTCACATGAAGCATAGCGAATCACACATTTATACACACACACACACACACACACACACACACACACACACACACACACACACACACACACACACTATACACACCAGTACAAACACTAACACAAATGCTGTACAGCAACACACACACACACGATAACACATATACACTCAAACACCATACTGCAACACAATACACACAATGTACATCTACAAAATCACACACGAATAACACATACACACTTCATACAGCAAAACACACACACTTATATACACACTAGCTGTACTGCAAACACACACACACACACAGCACACGCTGTACATCAACAAAATCACACACAATTACATGCATACACACGCCACACAGCAAAACACACATGTATACACACACAGATACACAAACACACACCACATATTTATACACACTAAAGCACATTAATCCATACACACACACACACACACACTCCCCTATACAGCAGAACACACCTGTACAAACACTAACACACAAATGCTGTACAGCAACACACACACACACACACACACACACACACACACACACACACACACACGCTCTACAAAAACACACACTCTCTTATGAAGCACAGCAAATCACATATTTATACACACTCACGCACACTAACACACAACACAAACACACACTATACAGCAGATACACACACACACACACACACACACACAAAATAACGCATATAAACTCAAACACTATAAAGCAACACACTGCACACACTGTACCTCAACAAAATCACACACAATAACAACATGCACATGCCGTACAGCAAGTCACACACAAGCACAATTCCACAGACACATGCCGTAAACCAAATGCACACACAAACACGCACACACCGACACACAATGTATAACAGCACACACACTTGTATATAAAAAAATACACAAACAAACATACTTGTTGTACAGCAAACACACACACACACACACATTAAGGAAACACAAACTTTCACACACACGCAAATAGACACAAGCCAAGCTTACACACACACAACACACAAACGCGCGCACACACAATAACACACATACAACCAAACACCATACAGCAACACACTGCACACATATATACAAAACCATGCAAAAACAAACACACTTATTGTACAGCTATGCATGAACACTCACGGAGTACAGCAACACACACTTATAAAACACATACACATGCTCATACACACACCATTCAGGAATTGTAAATTGGATTCATTCATTGTTCACACCCTCATTTTAATGATGCATTTATGGCCAATTAAAAGTCTTTTCATACATTTTGTTGCACACATACACAAACACACACACACACACGATTTCAGAACTCAGTGTGTTAAAAATGGCTTGACATAATAAAAACAGGAACTTCAAACCACAGCAGCACTGAAATACACACTCATGAACACCACAGACATAAAAATACACCATATGGAATAATACAACCCGTAAAAAGACGCGCACACACACACACACACACACACACACACACACACACACTGACACACCGGCTCTGCCACTTCCTCATTTATTTCCCATTTTCTGCTTAGACTTTATATTCTGGATCTTCCCTCGCTTTCTTCTATTCATCTAAAGCTCCGTTCATTCTGAAGCTGCATCTTTAGCCATCTCCTGTAATCAAACGCTCATTCTCTCTGTCGTCTCAGTCATACCAATTGCCAAATTTGTTGCTTATGAATCTTAGAATCAGATTACGTCAAAATATCACTATTGGCATGCATGTAAAACTTGGTGCACAAAGAGCCAGTTGGCCTTTAGATTGAGATATTTGTGTTTGTTGTTGTATTACTTATATGCAAATGTACATTAACTGAAGGAAACTGGATGTATTTATTTATTTAAATTCTCCTTGAAATTAATTTCAGTCTTCTTTTCGCTGAAATAAATGACTTTAAATATAAAATCTGCATGTAAAGTAAGGCATATTGCCAACTTTAATTAATAATTCATGTTTGGCTCTATATAAGTAAAACATAAAGATACTAATACTGTAGAGTGAACAGTGGGGGAAATAAGTATTCAACAGGTCACTATTTTTCTCAGAAAACATATTTCTAAAGGTGCTTGACTTGAAATGCTCACCAGATGTTGATAACCAAAGAAATCCATATATGCACAGAAAATAAATCAAATTAGTTTAAAATGAAATGATGCAAGTATTGAACACATGAAGAAAGGGAGGTGTAGAAAGCCCAGACAGCAGCTGAAATCTCTCAATAGTTCTTCAGCAACCCTCTGCTCTTCCTCAATGTAAATGAATATTCACTGCTTTAGTCCAACATCTGTTAGCAGGATGATGAAGATAAAACCAGGGTGGACATTTCAGCAGGACAATGATCCCAAACACAGCCAAGGAAACTCTCAAATGCTTTCAGAGAAAGAAAATCAAGCTGTAGAATGGCCCAGCCAATCACCTGGCTCGAATCCAATATGAAATACAAAATAAAAAGCAGTTTGGATAGACGAGACCCACAGAACCATCAAGATTTTTACACTCTGTTGAAGTCTGTGAAAAAATAAATAAATAAAAATAAATAAATCCCAATGCATCTGAGCAATGCATGTGCATTCTCCACACAAGAGGCGCCTTTAAGCTGTACACCATTCAGTTGCCACCACCACTACTACTATTACATGTAATATTAATATAGGTGTGTTACAAATCTTATAATAATATCACCACATCATTAACTTACACAAGCAGTATTCATGAATGTTAAGTTAGATGCATCTAAAAAATATTAAAGGCAAAGCAAGCTTATTTATAGCACATTCAACTGCAAAGGTCATTCTATTTGCTTTACATAAACAATAGTATTAATTAAAAAAAAAAGTATTAAAACAGCTACTAAATGCAAAAAAATTTAATGCAACTGTTGCGAATATGGTTGAAATGACGTTCCTTCCTCATTAAGTGCAGCATATTTAAATGAAACAACATACTTATTCTGATCTGCGTCTGTTATTATGTATAATGTGACAAGTGATCATGCTATATTAAATAATTACTGAAAAAGAGTGCATTATTTTAGTAAATATAGCTGCTGTTAAGGTGAATGACTTCTGTAACCCATACTAACGTACATAAAAAAAAAAGAATTACATTCAAGGAGAAGTCAACACAAGCCGAGGCTTCATCCAGCAGCACACAAGACACAACAAATATAATCAAGCGCTTACAGATTCAAGGTCAGGAGATACGAAAAGCTCAAATGTACGTGTGTAAGGACTAAACAGACAGACAATGACTCAATACACCAGACGTATTATAACCTCATGGCATAAATAGACAAAACACAAAAAATGCATTTATAATAATAATAATAATAATAATAATAATAATAATAATAATAATAATAATAATAAAAATGATGCCAGTACTGTGTTGTGGCTAGAAAGGCAGCATAAAACATATGCCGGAATAGTTGGCGGTTCGTTCTGCTGTGGCATTCCCTGATAAATAAGAGACTAAGCTGAAAGAAAATGAAGAAATAATAATAATAATAATAATAATAATAATAATAATAATAATAATAATAATAATAAATTAATAATAATAATAATCCCATTTCTGTGTTAAGGCTAGAAGGGCATCCGCTGCGTAAAACATATGCCGGAATAGTTGGAAGTTCATTCTGCTGTGGCATCCACTGATAAATAAGGGAATAAGCCGAAGGAAAATAAATGAATAAATTATTAATAATAATAATAACAACAATAATAATAATAATAATAATAATAATAATAATAATAATAATAATAATAATAATAACAACAACAACAATAATAAAGTTCTGGGCAACAATTAATTGCATTTAAAATGAATGTTTATATAATAATTATGTGTTTACGGTGTATGATTTTTGTTTATAGCTGTAAATATGTAAACATTTTTGTTTGTATATTTGTTTTTCTATGCAAGTGTGCATTTATATAAACATTATAAACATACACACACATATAGTTTACATATATAGTACACACATATTTTCACATACTGTATATAGTACACACATATATTTTGTAAATGCAAACTTTTATTTTGGATGCTTTTAAATGTTGCCCTGCATGACAAAACAAAAAAAAACTAAAATTAATAATAATAAGATGAATATATACACAAACAAACATGCGTGCATTTATCTGTATAATGCAAATAATATATAAAACTAATTGTAAATATTTTTGTTCGTATATTTTTTGTGTGTGTATTTATGTAAACATAAATGTATACAACACTCATTACAAACTTTTATTTTTAATTGTTGCCCAGCACAAAAGAATATAATATAATATAATATAATATAATATAATATAATATAATATAATATAATATAATATAATATAATATAATATAATATAATATAATATAATATAATACAACAATTCATAACCTTGTCCCCATTAGCACTACTCCGTTTATTCAAACTCAGACAATCCGACAAACAATTCTGGCTAAGTTTGTGCTCTGCTTTAACCCCAAAAATATAGTCAAAGACAGGCTTTATTGAAGAGTCTCGCTGGTCAGTGTAAGTACCACAATACATGTGGTCCTCTGCGCTGTGGTCTTAAACAGATTACTGGATCAATATCTATACTTGATTAATGAGACTTCCAGGTCTGCCTTTAGAAATACATGCAGTCAGAGGATACAGATCAGTCTGCTCTCCACTCTCATACGGAAAACTCAGTTTTGCCTGACCAAGTCAGCAAGTCGTTCAATGTCTATTATTGAAAATAAGCCATATTCTGTTTCCAATTATCATGTTGAAACACGATCCGACTAGGAGACGATATCATACTCACACACTCCTGCAAGTACATCAAGCTGGTTTTCATTACAGCAGTACTTGCGCACATTCACTTCACTATTTAAATGTAGGCCTGTCACGATAAGGAATTTTTGTTGTGCACTATATTGTCACAGAAATTGTTGCGATAAGCAATATTATTGTCATTTTGAGATCATTTTATGCCACTGATTATATAAGGATTATTTAACAGTAATGCAAATAGCCATAAACCTAAACATAAAAAAAACCTAACCTTATTTAGATTCTATAATTTGATGTTAAAAAGGTAAATGTCCTATTATATATACCATTAAATGTCCTATTAGGTTAACTTTGACACAGGTCAGGTGTTATTTGTGATTTTGTAAATGTATATATTGCAATGGCAAAAATGATCAATAGTATCTGGATGCAGCCTTGATGATGCAAGCCGAGACTGCATATCTCAGTGATGCAATGTCAGACACACTGGAACAAGTACACTGACACACTGGTTTCAATGGAACTAGTGACGTCACTGTGAGGGGTAGGGTTAGGTGAGCACATTAAAAAGCATTGGATGCAGCTCAGATTGCACTGCACCAGTCTGCACCCAGATCCTTCTCAAAATCGATGTCATCTCCAATTTTAGCCTGATAATTCAATATATTGATTATTGTGATGGGCCTATTTACAGTAAACACTTCTGAAATTGAGCATGTACTGCATTTGATGTAGATTGTGCTTTTGACTATTAATAAATGTTTTTATGTCTGGATTTTAGTATTCTAGAGTGCTCAGCATAATTGAGAACACCCAATTTAGAAAATTAATATTTGTATCCATTTGTCAGTGAATATAGGTCATATATTTGAACAAAATTATTATATTTTATTTAAACATATATGTTTATTAAAATAATATTTTGTCACGAAACATTTAGAAATGGACAGATAATACATTTAAAGTCATGCAAAATCGTGCAAAAAGCTAAAAAATTTCCACAAAGGTTTATATGTTAACATGTATTATTAAATATTATATATTACAGATTTTAACATTTATTATTTAATCTTTTTCCCTAACATATGAATTTGTGCTACTAATGTTTGGACTGTCATCAGAAGTTATTTTGTTAGATAAGCTCCAGATTTGGCTTCAGTGCTGACTAATCTGCTGCATATGCACAAATATAACACTATAGCTTCCTATAGGAAATATTAATTTAAATGAGTGATTTGTGAGGGGTGTACTCATGTATATATGCTGAGCACTGTAAATATGACCACATCATGTTGAAACTGTCACATAAACATCAGCTCTGACACAAGTCTGATATGTTCTCTCCAGTGGCCTCATGGGACGGCAATGTGTCCATCAGATACACACTTTCAAATCTTGAGTGTCATGGGGGAGGGGGGGGGGGGGGGGGGGTGGGGGGGACATGGTTTTTGGGAACACAGTATTTTGACATGCTGCTAATTGGATGTGCTGCTTTCTGCCTAATATGTAGTATGTAAATATGCATATTTAGATATTTTTACATTCTGCTTATTGTAATGAAAACTGCAGGCCTTCAACTGAAAAACTGCAGTGTCAAAGTTTGTTTAAAGTTTAAGGTTTAATACTGTAC